>JAFIRS010004071.1:0-101771 GCA_018342105.1 Gonioctena quinquepunctata
TTGAGAATGAAGACAATAGTTTGTATCCTGTCAGTTTGGTAATTTCTTCTTCATCTGGTTTCATCCAGTGTTCAGAGAAGTACTTGAGGTTTTATATGCATGGTATCAACATAAAGTTCTATATCTAAAATTTTATTCTTTATACATTGTATGTTCTGATGAAGAATGACTAACTTATTTTCTTGTTTGCTCTTTGTCACATTTTCATGAATATTTAAATTAGACTCGAAAAAACTGCAACGATCTCGAGTTATCCAGTTTTGTGTTATGCTCGACCGTCTTTATTGTTTTCAATACAACAGAAGACTTGAATGAAGAAAGAAAATGATTTTTGATTTCTTCACAGATTTGAAATTTGTTATTGTCTTCATTCTCGTCAAGGAGATATTTTATAGAAGAGTTTCTGTTTGCCGACTTGAAACGTTTCACAGCTTTAGTATTAATGTTATGTATTCTATAGTCTGAGTTTGTATCAAGACTGGATATTATAATCAAGTTCGTAGTTCTACCTAAAAATAGTAAATGTTTCATTGCAATATTAAGTGTTTTGGTATTACTGATATTTTGAGTTTTGAACATAATTATAATATAATCATCTTTACCATAATATACGGTTTTTTGAAAATTATTTATTATCAGGTCGCATATTTCTATACTAGTAGTACTGTGTTCTTGAATGTTATATTCAGATGAACCATTGATAATTCTGTTCAAAACATTTGAAAAACCTTCTGAATATTGATGACAGAGTTTTGGAACTACTCCATCTTTTCATCATTTGCTTCGTCAGGTATCGATTTAGATAGCTCCACTTTTCCTGCTTCATTTCGGCTAAATTCTTGACTTTCCTTTTTTTGAATGCCACTGTTTTTCATTGTCATAATCTCCTTTGAAATTTCCATGGGTTTTTTTTCTTCTCAGCTGTTTTACCTATGCCTCTTTTGTCAAACCTGGGTTGCTTGACTTTGTTCTTCTTGCCCTTATTCTTATTGGAATTGTAGTGAATGAATCCCCCAACGGTATCCAGTTTGAGACAACCTTCGTCCATCGACAGCTCTTCACCTGAGCTTTTATCTTTCTTTTGGTTCATTTTTAATATTTCACTTTTCAGATCTTTCAATTCCAAGTAATTATTTTCATTTTCCACAGAAAGTGTTTCCATAGAAATTTTCATTTTTCCAATTGTTCACAAATTGGCTTTTTTTGCAGAATTTTTTGAATGTTTTCTAATTCCACTTCAGCCTTTTTTAGTTTGATCTTATCCTCTTCTAGTTTCGAAATTTCTTGTTTCAGGTGATCTATGATCAATTTTGTTTGGACCATTGAATACTTTTCTAAATTTTTCGCTACGCCACTGTCTGTGGTTTGGGTTTCCTTTTCGTCAATTGATTTTGGCTTTGCCGATGCAGTGTTTTTTATTGGCCCTGATAATGGATCTGTTTGTGAGACAGAGTTTTTTGCGTGAACATCGGTTTTTTTAACATCTATTTGTAGTTCAACGATTTTGTTTTGCATTTTTTGTATAGAAACTTCGTGTCGTTCAATCATTTGGTTCAGTTCGCATTCATTTTTAACTGCTTCTTGTACGAATATTTCATGATCATCTTTCAATTTCTTTATATATTTGTCCTTATTCAAACCATCCTCACTCAAATCATCAATAGTTTTTTCCAGAAAACTTATTTCTTCTTGTTCGTCATTTGAACAAGAATCGTCTTTGCAACAGGAAATTTCGTTTCCTTTTAGGAATCGTATTTTATTATCCATTCTTGCTATACAGCTCTTATGATAAATACCAGAACAATTCGTACATACATAGTGACTTACTATTTTGTTGTACAACACTTGAAAAACATACTGATGTTGGGAGCTCTGTAATTTTAGGTGTGAACAGTTCAACACTCAACACATAATTTATTTGCTTAAGTCTCACAATTAATAACGTTCCCGACTCTTCAATATCATATCATGTTACCTGGCTGATTTCACAAATTCGACAAGCTCCTGCAACAACAACCTTGGCCATTAAATAAACTTCATCGGGGGCATTATTTAAAAAATCACTAATTCGTGTACTCGTAAAAATCGCAGCTTTCTTGGGCGTGTAACCTTCACCATTTTGTTTCAGAAATAAAATTAGTTTGAAATATTTTGAAATGTCCACATTATTATTGGATTGTAACATACTTCTAATCATTGAATAATTCGACCACACTGTTGATGACCTTTGTTGTTGTGCCAGTTCCGAAAAAAATATGCCAATAACACCGTCTCCGAGAAAGAACTGCATGTCATTTTCATTTTCAATTCCATAAACCTTAAATACGCGATTTCGTAAATTTTTGGCTATTTAGATGGCAATAATGTTTGTAACGTTTCGTTCGCTACATCTACTAACTTCGGTGGAGTCAGAGAAAACTCGGAATCAGACAATTTTTACTTTTATATTATTCAAAATAAATACTAAACAACCACTAAGTTCGCAATTTTTAAAACAAATCACAGAATTAAATTGACAGATATTTGTTTACTTTAAAGGTTTCCCTAGCAACGCAGGTCTAATTGTCGCATAAGCCTACCAGTCTAAAAATTCAAATTTAACATGGATAATTTTCTGACTTTAATATATTGTCATAATATGTTTTTTCAATATTGAATCGTCGTTTTTCCCGCCACAGAAAAAGATAGTGTATTATACACGGGAAAAATATTAGATTTTAGTTCTCGGTTTTTTGTCTCTCTCCGCTTCGCGTCAGGAGACAACAAAACCTCGAGCTAAAATCTAATACTTTTTTCCCTTGTATAATAAATAACTATATATATAACCCTGTATCTATCAATATTGTTGAAGTCACTCATGTCAATTTAATGTCAAGTTATTATATTCTGTTTTTCTCTACATTATATTTCCAACTAAATGTGGCCTTGTCTCTACCTTCCTGCGCATAATATTAACATTATCAAACACTCAGCAGAGATGCAAAATTTTATCAAATTGATACGAATACATATTCATCAAAAATCAACAAACGGTAGTTCATTATTTAGTGGGACCCCGCTGCAGGTACCCATAAGAAAAAAACCTGTAAAACCTCAGGTTCAAACAATTGAAGTTAAAATTAAACTCGTTTCACCCCGAGTTTTCATTACCGCCCGTTCTCAAGTGGAATAACCTCCTGAGCGTTATTTAATCAAGATGAGATCCTCATCCAAGTGTGGTAAAAAGTGTCCCATTCAATTATATTCCCTCTAATGAATAACTTCTGCAGACGTTTGCCGAACATTTTTGTGGTTTCTTTCTCTTTATTCTCTCTTTTATTCTTGTCCCGTTCCATTGAAGTCCTCAAAGCCCCAAGGAATGCTGGTTTTTATATCTTCTCGGCGAATGATTTACAACGGGAAATTCTCCATGGACGATGGTATTGATGATGAAAGCAGTGGCGGGGGACATTTTTCAGAACTGAGGCCATTCAAACTATTCTGTGAATATACATTACTGAAGAAGTTATTTTTTATGGGGAGAATATTAATTTCACTGCATATTGAAAATATAATCGAAAACTTGCTAAAACTCAGATGAGGAAATCTCGAACATAAATTGCTTTCAGGCAGGAAATGATTTGTTCATCACATTTTGTTTGAGATTTCCACATCTGAAAATGTGGATTTTCAATTTTTCATACATACTGGGAATACATGGAACATGTGTTGCGATTTATCTAATATCTGATGTTGAATCTTGAATGTATAATTTATTTATTTCATTTCTCAAACAGGTTACAAGTACCTTGAAACAGAAGAAACACAATAATACTTATATATTAATGGATATTAAACATTAGTCGAAGCTATTAACTTTACTACATTACGGTTCATGAATTCAGTAGAAAATTAGGAAAAGTATTTATTCTGGGGGCTGGGTCAAAGCTGAGTTCAGTTAGATATAATAATAGTAATAATAATAATAATAATAATAAGTTTATTTACCAAGTGGTTTTAGTACAGAATTAACACTAGAATTGTTGAAATGTAAATAAACGTGGAATTCCCACTAAAACTGAAGTTGCGCGTGGGTTTTGCACAATATAATTTACAATATTCCTTATGCATATGTTATTCACAATGTAAAATAGCTTGAATTGGTCTCACTTAGTTGTAATAATATTGATTCCTAACATTATGACATCTAACCTATTTAAGTTATTACTTCGGGAAAATTAACAATAAACAAAAATAGTAAACAAACAATTCGTGAAGTATTATAATCGACAGACGATATTGATATATACAAAAACACAATGATAACATGAATATTCAAAAAGCCTGTTAGTCAAAGAGAGAGCGAACCAGACCGCGATTCAAGTTGAGAACGTAGTTTCTGATAATTTTTTTCAACATTTGACGAGAATTTATATTAATTATATTTATTTTCTGTTCAATGGGCAGAAAATTAAAGATTTTTGGAATGAGGTAAGATATATTCCGTTGTCCGATTTTTGTACTACTCAGAGATGCTTTAACATGATATTTTTTTTTCCTAGTAAAATGTTCATGGTCGATATTATTTAATAGATATTTGTTTTTGTTTATATGGGTAAGTATGTTATTGAGAAATATTTGTCTTACATCGCATATTATCGCTTGTGAAAAAAGTAAATTGCTCGAGAAGGTTGGTTCCTTTCCATACATAATTTTCAGAATTCGTTTTTTTACCGTTTCCAACTTTTTCAAGTGAGTAGCAGCAACCCCTCCCCAGCTCAATATGGCATATTGAATACAAGATTCCACTAGAGCGAAATAAATAATCTTTAAGTTGTGAGTGTCGAATAATTTACTCAAATATTTGAATTTGAACAGCATACTCCTTAAGGTTTTTGTAACATTCTCAGTGTGAATGTCCCATCTCATGCGACTATCCATTGTTACACCTAAGTATTCAATGGAAATATCAATAACCGATTCGTTGTTATGTATATCAAGGGTGTTCAAATTCGGTAGATGAATTCTGTAAGCTGTAAAAGTCATAAATTTAGTTTTTTCAAAATTTATTGTTAATAATTGATGATTAAACCAGTCAATTATCTGTGACATATCGGACTTCACCTTTTCTTTCAGGTCATGCCAATTTTCATCCTCATACATTATCACAGTATCATCTGCGAAGCTGATTATATTGCCGGTAGTATTCAAGATGAGGTATATTGAGAATAAAAGTGGCCCAAGGACAGTTCCTTGTGGCACACCAAATTGAACTATCTCTTCTGAACTCAGTTTATTTTCAATTTGTACAAATTGTATCCTCTGGTATAGATATCTTTCTAGGAGATTATACGTTGTTCCAATGTCTTCCAAGGTTTCGAGTAGGTGTGTATGACTCATAGTATCGAAAGCCTTGGAGAGATCTAGGAATATACACAGACAGGGTTTTCCGTTATCTATCGCCCTATAGATTTGGGATGTTGGGCTGATTATAGCATCTTGGGTAGATTTGCGTTCTCTGAACCCAAACTGTTTTTCTGATAGCAAGATGTTTTTCTTTATATAATCGTTCAGTTTGCTCTTGAGAGCTTTTTCAAAAATTTTCGCGATATTGGATATAAGTGAAATAGGTCTATAGTTGTCAATCACATATGTTTTCCATTTTTTATGAAGTGGTTTGATAACAGCTATTTCAAATATAAAGGGACAAACACCAGATTTCATTATTTTGTTAATAAGATATGTCATGGGTTTGGCGATTTCTCTTTGAATTTATTTAGGGTTTCAGATTTAATTTTATCAATTCCTGGTGCTTTCTTTGGTTTCAATGAATTTATAATCTGACATATTTCTTCCTCATCTATAGGTGGAAGAAACATTGAATGTGGCAGAGATTTTCTGGATATTGGCTCAGTAATCGGTTTTTCGATTGATGAGGCCAGTTTTTTTCCCACTTCCGCATGCAATACATTATTTGTTTTAAAGGTGTTCACTGTAGTGTATTTTTATTTCAAGTTGTAAATGAAAATATTGACATTGAATTATTTTCGGAAATTGAGATTTTTTTTGTCCAAAATTGAAGGAAATATGCTTCTGTTTTATTTCAAACGAAAGACCCATGAAATTAGTTCAACTTCCGATTTAAAGCGAATCTCCAGACAATTTCGTTTGATACATCAATTCGAAATACGAAATGACCTGCAAATAGCCAAATTCAAACACATTGCGAGAAAAAATTCCTTCTTTACCAACCATTCTTAGTTCAGCCGTTTTCGGATAGAGAGCGCCATTGTAAATTTCATTCATGGAAGGCTTACTATTCTGCAATGAAATAGAAATGTAGTTTTGATAACGTCTCTAGGAGTAGCAAGATATAGAAATTGAATGTTTTAGATTCGGAGATTATTCATAACCGTATCATGGAGAGTAACTTGGGAAAGGGTTAATAAAAATAAACAATTGGTGACGGGGTTCGGTGGTTCGATGGTATAATATAACGAAGCTTTTCCTGACTGATAATAGGCACACGGGAAACAATTTTTCTGAATTTCCTTCTGAGGGTAGTGCACATCTTTGGCAGTTAATTTATTCAATATTCAGAAAATTGTGTTTTTTCGCAAAACGCTGATATTTTTGAGAGCTTTAATTCGCCTTGCCTTGTTTGTCATTCTGTGATTATTATTCATTTCTCGATTTGTACGTTCGAGTAAAATTTTGCAAATGAATTTTGATCCACTTCTGGTCTTCTGATTAACTTTGGCAGGTGATAATCTATTATGAAAACCAAATGGCAGACGAGTTTCATGATTATGGTGCGCTTCTCATCAAAATTAGTATGTGGGTGTTCTTTGAGTCGAAGTTAAATTTATTGTCAAAATTCATTGATCTAAGACGGCGCTCCAAGATGGCGAACAAGTTTTACGACTAATCCAATTCTATTTAAAATTGTTGTGTCGGAGCATTTCGGGGGGAGATTATGATTTCTTTATGAAAATTCATGAATTTAAGATGACGAGTTTTCTGATTATGGCTCGATTCTATTTGAAATTGGTATGAGGTGGTTTTGGGGTCGACTACTATTAAATATTTTTTGTCAGAAATTAATAAGTTGACATATTTCATGACTAACTAGAAGGAATTAACGAAAATGATAAAAAATTCAAAGACAAACTTTTATACAAAAGCATTGAAAGGAAAAATAAATAAAATACTTTTTAACAAAAAATTAAACCGACGAAATACGGAACTGAAAAGTAAAAAATCAAATTTACCTTCTTAGTCTCAATAACTAAGTTCCTAAACTAATGTAAGTAACTAATTTTGAGTCGGCGCCAAACAAACAAGCACATGAATTAGGTAAGGCGTGAAATGATGGCATCGAGTTGGGCGGTGACATTCTGTTAATTTTTTTGAAGTAATTTGATGATCTTCGTTGATTGCTTGTTTGGCGCCGACTCAAAATCAGTTACTTAAATCAGTTAAGGAGGTTAGTTATTGAGACTAAGAAGGTTTATTTTATTTTTTACTTTTCAGTTCCGTATTTCGTCGGTTTAATTTTCTGTTAAAAAGTATTTATTTTTCAATTTTTTGTGGCTGAAATCTTCTAACTACTAACTGCTCGTTTTTTGATTACTTCCAAAATACTTACTTACCCACCTTACTTCAACTATTACCAGTTAAATAATATGATTATCTACTTCTACTATTTGTTGTAATATAATTTTTTTTGTTGTTCTGGTTAGTTCATTTCATTACTTTGTATATCATTCCATCCTCTCATATTATATTGATTGTGATAATGACACTAGCGATCTGTCATTGTCAACTACATATGTGTGCCAATGTTCACAAGTGAAAAATCTATTATCCCCCATTTTTCTACCCGTAAGGGTGGATAATTCCATTCGAAATTCAAATATGATCAACTATGAGGTATACCCTATCTGATAAAAGAAAGATCATCCAAATCGAAGATCCCAGTACAAAGTTATAGCTGATATAATCGGTTAACGGGCCAGAATTCAGAGGGTGAGTGATCTATATCCTTCATTTCAAATTCAAATGGGACCAACTTCGAAGTACACCCTATCTACTGAGACAAAAATTATCGGAAGCACACGTCTCAGTAAAAAGTTATGCGTAATCATACATAAAAAAAATAAAAAAAATTAATATACGCGTCGACTAGAGAACCTTCTCCTTTTTATTTTCGTCGGTTAAAAACTATTGTTAAACACAAATTTTTATACAATTGCACTAGGAAGGAAAAACACATTTCTTCAATTGTTTGACCTAGGTTATTCTATGAATAACAAATTCATAAGCTTGCCGCTTGCGCCTTGTTATTTAGAGTATGTAGGGAAATGGGTTTAGTGATTTATAGTACGGGGTTTTTGGGTCGCAGAGTATGAATTTTTGTCAAAATCAAAAACATGCAGGTAGCTCCAATAAACTTCTTTAAAAAGACAAATATGTGTTGCATTAAAAATTACTCTCTCTATAATGCTTCTAACCATTGAACATTCATAACACTTAAAAAAACAATTCGCTTTTGAAGTATTGGAACTAAATAGGTTCCTTGGGGGTTTTGAAGGCGCGTAGTACACATTTTTCCATGGAAGTATTCACGTAGGTGAATTATTTTAGTCTTATAGTGGTGATTATATACTTCGAAATGAATTCAGCTAATCAAATGCATTTATCTAACCAATCAAATCCCAATATCAGCGAATATGTATACAGCATGTTGCTAGTATATCCGCGATTATACACGCTTCTTGCTATAAAACAAGTAGGCATTTACCATTGTTCATACCAAACGTAACAAAATAATTCAGTCATTGTCAGATGAAGTCCAAGTCACTATCAAATCAAAAAATGATATCCGACCGTTTCGGAAACATTTTCTTAGAAGAAATTCGAAAAAACATAGGAAAACATAGTTTTCTCAAGTGTAGGTATGTTTTTAATAGATAGCTAGATATATAATCTAGTCATATACGACTCGTTATAGATATTTTTCCGCCAATATTGTTGCAGAAATACCACTCGACCAAATTTCTTTCAATGTAGCAATAGATTGGTGATAGTTTCAACACAAATTAACTTCTAAGTGGTCCGGGGGTTTAAGATACTGGTTCGCGATAGGGAGCGTGGGTTCAAACCCCAGCTCGGGCAGTTTTTTTTATTTTAGCCTTCGCAATTGAAAAGTGATTTGTCTAAGGCGAATATTTGTTATTATGGTCTATGTGACTTCTAATATTTTAATAAAAATAATTAAAATTTTTCAACACAAATGCACTAAAAAGGAAAAATTAATTTCTTTGTTCGACCTAGATCATTCTGTGAGTAACAGATTCAGAATCTTGCCACGCAAAAACACCTTTTTTTTATTTGCGGCAAGCTTTTGAACCTGTTACTCATAGAATAACCGAAGTCAAACAATTGAATAAATATTTTTTTTTGTATAAAAGCTTGTCTTAATTTTTTTCCAATTTGTATTCAGTCATTCATGAAATCCGTCATCCCACTGAATTCTGACAAAAATTGATAATCAACGACCCTAAAAAAACCCACATACCGATTTTGAATGAAATCGGGCCATAATAACAAAACACATCGCCTTACTGAAGCCGCCATCTTGTATTCATGAATTTCGACTGAGGAATCATGATGTCCGATTCCAAAAGCTCCCACACACCAAGTTTGAATCGAATCGTAGCATAATAACAGAAGTCGTCGCCATCTTGGAGCCGCTATCTTGAATTCATGAATGCTGGCAAAGCAATCATGATGTTAGATCCCAAAAATCCCCACATACTAATTTTGATTGGAATCGAACTATAATCACAAAACTGGTCCGCCATATTGGAGCCACCATTTTGTTTTATTTTTGGCAGAAATTGCATATTGCATTGTCACCGATATTATGAACACCCGCCAAATTTTACGTTATTCGAAAAACTGGAAGTAGGTTCAAATTCACTTACAAGATTATGTGAAATTAAATAAATGCTTGTGGAAACATTACATTCTGTTTCTCGACCGGCCAGGTTTTCTGCACCCAGCTCTCAGACATGAGAAATGATTTGTTTTGGGACGAATATTCGCCCCAAACAAATAATTTTTCAATTTTGAAAGAGAAAATGAATAAAAAAAGCTGCCCGAGCTGTGGTTTGAACCCACGCTCATCCACGCTACCTTTCGTGACCAAGCACCTCAGACCGCTGAATCACTCGGAAGTTAATTTGCAATGAAACTATCATCTGTTACTCGATTGGTAAGGTTTCCTGCAGCCCGCTCTTAGCCTATCACTTGTGATATGACTACTGAAAATCCCACGCAATGTACGAGAATGAATCAATGATTTCTGATTTCACGAAGAAAAATTACAGCATATAGGACGTAAAAAAATATCCTTTATTTCTTTCTATTTTTAAGCGACGAAACCAAAAAGAAGGAGGTTCTCTAGTCGACGCGTATATATTTTTTTTTATTTTTTTTTCATGTATGATCACACATAACTTTTATTGAGACGTCCGATTCCGATAATTCTTTTTTCAGTGGGTACTTCGAAGTATGTCCCATTTGAATTTGAAAGATGAAATCCACCCCTAAGGGTAGCAAAATGAAGAATATTGATCACTCACCCTCTGAATTCTGGTCCGTTAACTGATTCTATCAGGCATAACTTTGTACTGAGTTCTTCGATTTGGATGATTTTATTTTTAATAGATAGGGTAAACCTCATATTTGGATTTCGAATGAAATTATCCACCCTTACGGGTAGAAAAATAGGGCATAATTGATTTTTCACTTGTGAACATTGGCACACACATATGTGGTTGACAATGACAGATCGCTACTGTCATTATTCTAGTTCCACATCCGTCACAATCATTATATTCTATGAGAGGATGGAATGATATACAAAGTAATGAAATAAACTAACCAGAACAACAAAAATAATTTATATTACAACAAATAGTAAAAGTAGATAATAATATTATTTAACTGGTAATAATACTTGTAGTGAGGTGGGTAAGTAAGTATTTTGAAAGTAATCAAAAAACAAGTAGGTAGTAATTAGTAGATTTCAGCCACAAAAAATTGAAAAATAGAAACTTTGTAACAAAACATTGAACCGACGAAATACGGAACTGAAAAGTAAAAAATAAAATAAACCTTCTTAGTCTCATTAACTAAGCTCCTAAACTAATGTGAGTAACTAAGTTCGAGTCGACGCCAAACGAACAATCAAGGAAGATCATTAAATTACTTCAAACAAATTATCAGAATGCAACTCGATACCATAATTTTACGCCTTACCTAATTCATTTGCCTGTTTGTTTGGCGCCGACTCAAAATTAGTTACATACATTAGTTCAGGAGCTTATTTATTGACAGTAAGAAGGTTCATTTTATTTTTTACTTTCCAGTTCCGTATTTCGTCGGTTTAATTTTTTGTTAAAAAGTTTTTATTGATTCTACCGCATATTCTCTCCACGGAGGGTCCTTATATTTTTCATCGCTTAGACAACGTAGTCTGATTATTTTCTTCAATACACAATATATATAAAATATTTCTTACGTGGAAACCATTTTTTCTCTCCACACAATTAATTTTTTTCTCAACGAATATTGAGGAAGAGAAATATTCAAGTCATTCAGAAATAACTGTAAAAATGCCACAGATAATGAAAACTCCTTTTTTGTTAAATTTGAGCAGAGTTTTGCGGAAAAAAAAATTCTGGCGCAACGAGGGTTTGGTGATTTGACCATCAGAGAACAACCCAACTGGCATGTTGCCAAGCCCGCCAATATAATTACGAATCTCTAGGTTAATTTTTCTAACCTTCGTTGGACCTCATAATAATGGATATAACAACGTTGGATTCCATTTTGAAAAAATGTTATTCTATAATAACTATTTCACGAATCATTTCTTCCTGAATAATTTGCAATCCAAATGATAATTGATACTTCAAGACAGCTATTACATGGAGTGCCCAACTTTATTGGCAATAGTGCCAGAGAGTAGAACTATAATCTTTGACAGTGCTCGCCAGCCGTTTTCCGGTTATTGTCTCGTAGTAGAAATTAGTTTCGACTATAATTACTCATTTGCACGGTCGGAGACCTGGATAAATATTCACTATAATGCATGGTGGCTCCTCTATCGAGTTCGTTTTACAAGCCATATTGAACGCCCACCTCAACATTGTAATGATTGGTGAACATATGCTGGAAAATGGGGTGGAAGGTATAATGACAAATTGAGTAAGTCTTATGGCACGAGAGGGGACTCTTGTTGCACGAGAGGTAAGGGCAGATGTACTGTCTGTTATAGAGTTTATAGCACATCCTACCACTGTTATATTTCTCCTGGTCTCCAGACTTTTCATTTGGTTTTCTGATCCGAGATTAGTCGTTCTAATTATATTATAGTCGAGGTAAAGATTTCAGTGCTTCTCAAAAGTCCCCCCCCCCCTCTTATTTTTGGAACGATTATACATATACAAGTGAACTTTGAATATTAAAGGTTGTAAACTTCCCTACGATGATAGATGACGAAATCGTCAGAGATGACGTCACAAGGCCATTGTGACCAATAATTTCAAATGGAACCCTACGGCAAGCGACACCTCTTTTAAAAGGTATCGAAAAAACCTATTCAATGATACTAATTTTGTTTGTGTTCATGGCAGTTTAGGCAACTCGCTTTTAAAAAACGCAGAGCTGTGATGAATCGAATCAGTTTATACTAAAATTCCAAATCCGAACACCGCCTCTGGATAGTTGTCAAATGGGCTGACGTTTTTGTTAGTCTCCCTTATTTGACGTTTTTGTAATTGTCTAAGTTTTGGTACATTTAATAATTTGTGTATTGTTGATCGAACGTGTTACTGTTTCAGCAGCTTTTGGTACTATTTATATTTTTGTACATTCTAATAATTTGTTAAACTGTTGTGAGCCCTACGCTCAAGTGCTTCAAGAAGCGAAATGTGTACGTGCTTTAGGTGATAAAGTAGCAGCGATCCTAATTCTTGGTAAAACTGGACAAAATATTCATGCAGCAGAACGCATTTTTAATGAGAGGTTTCCTGATCGCCCCGTTTCGAGGACTTATTTGAGAGATCTTCTTTGTAAGTTTGAAACAACGGGTAGTATTAATGATGCGAAACGATCTGGCAGACCACAAATTTCTGATGAGAAATAAATTGATATACTGGCAGAAGTAATAGTTAATCCTACTTCTTCAACAACCCACGTTGCATCTACCTGTGGAGTCAGTCGGAGTACAGTACACAGGGTGTTGAAAAAAAACAAATTTCATCCATACAAATTGAAAATGGTTCATCAACTCTCAGACGACGACCCAGACCGAAGACTAGAATTTTGTGAAAATATGGAAACTAAAATTAACCAACAGCCAGACTATGTCAAAACAATATGTTTCAGTGACGAAAGTACTTTCTATCCTATCTAAATGGAAATGTAAATACACAGAATGTGAGGTATTGAAGTGACGCAAATCCTCACCTGTTTCGTGAAACACATACCCCATTTCCCCAGAAGGTGAATGTTTGGGCATGTATCCTGGGAAACCACATCGTCGGGCCCCTTTTTTTGAATACTAATCAAACTGGTGAGGTTTATCTGGAGCTGTTGCAAAACGCAATAGAACCGTTAATCCTTTAAATTTTGGAAGATAATCCAGATGAATTCGGTAATTTGGAAATATCATTCCAACAGGATGGTGCTCCTCCACACTATAACGGTGCAGTAAGACGGTATCTGGTATCGTGGTAGATGGATTGAACGACGAGGTTCAACGGAATGGCCAGCTCGATCACCGGACCTCACACCTTTGGATTTTTTTCTGTGGGGGTACCTTAAATCGAAGGTTTACGTCACTGAACATTTTCAAAAGTACGGGAAGAGTTTAAAAATAGGATATTTCACTATCAGGAAGTAAATGGAGGTCACTTCGAGCAATTTCTTTAAGTAGATACTGATTCTCAAATCTGTAATTAATATCATACTGAATGGAATTTAAATTTTAATGTCCACTAATGAGCCATTGAAACTGCCATAAACACAAACAAAATTAGTATCATTGAATAGATTTTTTCGATACTTTTTAAAAGAGGTGTCGCTTGCCGTAGGGTTCCATTCAAAATTATTGGTCACAATGGCCTTGTGACGCCATCTTTGACGATTTCGTCATCTATCATCACTAGTAGGGAAGTTTACAACCTTTTATATTTCACTTGTTTATGTATAATCTTTCCAAAAGTAAGAGGGGGGAGGGGACTTTCGAGAAGCACTGTATGTTTCCTCCAGTAAAGGAACCTCAACAGGCGGTTCTGAACTTTTTCAAGATAATATGAGTCCACGAATGTAGTAGGATTCCAAACTACAGAGCATTATTCAAGCTTGAGTCTCAATACAAAACTCAACGTCCTGAGTGCCTTCGCTATTGTATGTTCAATATGTAATTTGTAGGAAAGAACATGGTCATATTCAATCTTTGACCATGTCGCCTTTCGTAAGATTGTCATTATTCATTTTGTAAGGATATCCCATCTCTTTCCTTTTTCTCGTGCAGAAGTCGATATCTGATTGGAGGCCTAGTCAGTCGTGTTCGTTCTCTTTTCGGTAGAATTTCAGGTCATCGACGAAAAGCAAACTATTGGAGTACTTACGGGGTTTTGTGTGGTAAATCATTGATTATTATTAAGAAGAGTAGTGACCCTAAGTTCGACCCCTGGAGGACTCCAGACTTTGCTTGATATTTGCCTAATAAATTGCCTCGATATTTTACATTATTCGTCCTGTTCTCAAGATATGGTAAAAAACGTCAAGACTATGTAGGTTCGCGTTATAGCTCTGTAGTTTTCCAATAAAATGTCGTGGTTCACCTTATCAAACGCTTTTGGAAATCGGTGTTTATAACGTCAACCCATGCATTATCCGCCATATCTTCAAGGACATCATGTGAGAAAACCAGTAAGTTTGTTGCTGTGGACTTTGTTGGGAAAACCCGTGTTCCAATATATTGGTTTTTACAGAATCTCACACTTTATATATATATATATATATATATATATATATATATATATATATATATATACAGTATCGGAAAGTATTTATCTTGGGTATGGTGGTTTCATGAGAGCGTGAAGAATAGCTTGCTATATGTTGAGAGAGCATCACAATTTCTCCTCGACTCGTTCGAGGAAGGGATATCGACGTCACGATACAGAGATAGGAGAGTCAGGGCGGTTAGCTCAGGACGTCAGTATCATACCAGCAGCAGTCGGGAGAATGTGTGCGCTGCAATGAAGAAGAATTTTTGACGATAATTCCACATCAGATAATTTGAACAAATTAAACTGAATCATTGATTCAATTTAATCTGTTGGACGACAGGTAGATCAGAATATCTTTGGTGCCGTGGTGGAAAATTCTTAAACATAAACAAAAGCAAACGATATTTCTGTGAGAATAGAAACAAAAAACTTATTTCCAACAGAAAAACAATTATTTCTTGAATGGAGAGAAAAAAAATATTTACAAGAAAAGACAAACCAAATTAAATATTTTGTGTACGGAATTATTTTATCAAATGTTCGAACAAACCACCATTTTGGGCCAAACAATAGCCGAATCTGTTGTACAATTCTGTTCTGGTAGCCGCAAGGGTAACTGGTGTTACCTGAGCACACAACTGAATAATTTTTGCCCTCAGTTCATCAAAATTGGTGGCACGTTCGAACTCATGCCGATATACCTCCGATAAAAATCGAGAGGTGCTACATCTGGTGATCGAGGTGGCCAGTTGATTGAACCTCGCGTACAAATAAACCGATCGGGAAATAATTGATTCAAAAATGTAACCACCGTGCCTGCATTGTGGGCAGGACAACCATCTTGTTGAAACCACACGTCGTTGAAGTCATTCGAAAGAGCGCGAACAGCAGGAATAATTTGATTTTGCAAAAGTTGCAAATATTTTGCTGCATTCAAATTCCCTTCAATAAAAAATGAGCCTATGACGTGATCGCCTAAAAGTCCCGTCCACACATTTAATTTTTTGGGGTACTGTGTCTTCACAGCAATACTCAAATGTTTATTTTTACGAGACCAATAACGTATTACGGATGAGTTGTGTTTTCGATGAATTAAAAAGGACGATTCATCCGTGAATAACACCTTTTTTAGAAAGTCATCATTTACACGAAATGCCCTATTGCATTTTTCGACCATCGTTTCACAGAACTCCATACGTCTGAAATGGTCTCCAGGCAAAAGTTCTTGTGTGGTCTTGACTTTGAAACAATGATAACCGTTTCTCTTCAAAATATTCCTTACAGATCTTCAATTCAAATTCACTTCGTCGGCGATCTGTCTACTCGAACAAGGTGTCGTTTCTGCCAATGCACACACTTGTGTTTCTCTTATTTCCCGTTCCTCGGGTATTTGTCTAGGATGCGGTGGTGAATTTGTGGGACAACATTTTTTGCAATGTGCTGCCACACACCCAAAATTCTGAAATTTATTAATAATTGAAAGGACAGTCGCTTCCGTAGGTACAGGTCTATCTGCAAATGCCACTATGAATAGATTTCCAGTACTTTGTACAGAATTACCCCCAAAGTACCACTTAACGATCTGTACTTTCTCTGCGGTTGTGTAAATAGGCAGCATGTTTCAAAAGGTAATAATTGTCACGGTCTTTTGTCGAGTCGCTGTGCGCTGAGTCGCATTGCCACGTTGTCAGTTGATGTGTCGGGTGGGGTAACAGGAGGGGCGCACAGCAGTGCGTCTCTCTTGTTTATGTGGTATTATCATATCATTGCGTTCCTTGTTGCTTGTGTAGATTTCTGTCTATACCCCAGATAAATTGTTTTCGATATATATATATATATATATATATATATATAACGTGTTCGAAGAGTTTACCTATTGCACATAGTACTGAAATTGGTCTGGGTTTTTCAATATCAGAGGTTCTTCCAGACTTGCGGATTGGCGTTGAAACTGATTCCTTCCACATTTCCGAAAACGCTGCTGTTCTTGAAGAAGGATTCAAAATGAGCCGAATTGGCTCAAGGAGCAACTCTTCGCATCCTTTGATTAGGTATTGTGGGATTCTGTCAATGCCAGCCGAGTTTTTTGGTTTGAGTTTTTTCATCGCCTGATAGTACTCACCGACAGACATATCACTAACGAATGCTGTAGTTTGGCTATTTATTCCTCGCTCTACTATATATATGATTTTCACTTTACAATAAACACTGTCTGAATTTTTGGAAATAAACATTGTTATCATCTGAATTAAACAAGCTTTTTCACAAAATTGAATTTTTAAAATCGATCCAGCAGTAATTGGAAATACATCTAAATAAACAAACTCATTCATTACAGCTCCATCGATTGTGGAAGAGGACAATGAAAATTTTGTAGCGCTAGGCCTGCGTCATGCGCCTTACGCAACTGAAGATATTAAATGAAATTGTGTAAGGGGTTGGAGAAGTAATGAGGGTAGTAAATAAAATGTTGGCATGTTCCATTAGGTATTTTTCCTGGTGAATTGGAACTCTTGTGTCACTATTACTCTTTTTATGGGGTATGTCGGTATTTGTTGGGTTGATGTATTCTTAATGTGGTCAACTGGGAACACGAAAGAGCATGTAGCAATAAAATGAATCTCTAAGGCTGGGCCAAAGTTTATGGATGAACATGGATGGTTCAGATTTTACTTTCACGCGATGTGAATGGCAATATTTTTTTTTTTTTCGAGTTCCGTGAGAGCCAGTCTAACTAACGTTACAGGAAAGTTATACCAAACAGAGAAGTGAAATTACTTTTTTCACACGAAATATTTTACTTTCAAGACTTCGAATTCTGGTTGTGAAAACTATGCTCGAGGACAAATTCAATCTATTGGAAACTATCCATAAAATTGTACGTAAGAAATGCAATAATTATAATTTCCGAATATTTTTTGACCGATGCAGGAAACTTATATTCATTCATTAGTTTAGATTCAACTCGAAGTTCAAAAAAAAATACATGGAAAATCCTAAGAACATATTTGAGCGTATGATCACAACCAATTTTTGAGATTGGTTCCAATGAAAGGAAGTGAAATATGTTCAGAGTTGAGAATACATAAAAGTTCATCTACAGTATTTTGAAAATTGATTTGAGCTACAGCAAATATAATGAGAGTATGGTTGCCTTATCCATGTGGATTGACTAAACTGACAGGTTGGAAATATACCCACTACTAAGAATCTCATGTCTTCTTCAATCCCCTTATAGATCATTATTATCCTAAAATTTTATAAGGACGCACATAAGTCTGCTAAGAGATACAGGCACAAGAAAATATCAATTCAAATATTGCGACAACCAACAATAAAACCAATCTACACTTATACATCCTGTCTTCATCTCAGTGAACTGGACATGTTAGGGTGCCATAAATTGGATGCTAGTATTTCTGACCTGCACAAATTCGTCGCTGCTTACTGCTGTATTTAATGTTATTGAGTGACTTGAATATTCAATGAAAAATGTTTCAATATTTTATGTTTTATTTCATTATTTATATACTTATTCGCACATATATCCATTTCACAAAATGAAATCCACAAATTTCGTTTGAATTATAGTGTCGTATATTAGTACAGAACAGTTCTGTACCCCAGGATCACATACGTATCGGTTCGAAATTATTTTAGCACTCCCATAAACGCAAATGTATTGAAATGAGTGGAATGAAAATAAAAATTAAATCTAGAGTAGACAAACTCGAACGCAGTTGTGGTTCTTTCGATAGTGTCGCTGCAATCTGCTCATAATTCCAGCGGAAAACTGGCTCACTCACCAATATAATTTTCCACTAGATAGTCTGTGTATTTCGACATTATCTTGGGTTGAAATCGAACGTGAAACAATTGCCAACAGGGACCTATAGCTGGCAGTGGAACAATTCAATGACACAGTCATCTCTACGTGCAAAAAAAAATGTACCCTAATCACAAGCAGCTCCATCAGGAAAGTGCCCTGGTGAAATGCCGAACAAGATTGAGGAGGCAACAGTGCCAAGAAAACTGCAAGGTGGGATGACTACAAGAACCAGATTCAAAAAAGGACTAAACAAAGCCAAGAGCTACTCCTGGAGGAGGTACTGTGAGGAGATAAAGAGTACTCAAGAGTATGTCAGACTCCAAAGGATCCTCTCCAAGGACAAACATCAATACCCTTCCTGGAAAATTAACAGGAGAAGAAACTATGAAGGGGTTCACTTTCCTGAGGCTCAACTAGTACAGACACTGGCTGATGAGAAAGGACTGGCGGCTCTGGAAAGGGGCTCCAGGGGAAGTTAGACATTAGCGAAAGAAGTCGTAACATATGACAAAGAACAATGGGCAATAAACTCATTCGAAACATTCAAATCACCGGAACTGGACGGGATTTACCTAGCACTACTGCAGAAGAGAATGTACCTACTGCATAGAAGGCTCTGCGAAATACTCAGAGGCAGCCTGGCTCTGGGATATATACCAAAGCCATGGAGGAAAATTAGCAAAACCTGGAAAAACTGGAAAGGAAACGGCGAAGTCTCTAAGACCTATAAGTCTCATGTCCTTTGGAGAAGCTGGTGGAAAGGCATATAAGGGCGGTGCACTGCAAGAACAATATGCCTGCTGCTTAATGGAAACAGCACTTCACAATCTAGTTGAGAGAATAGAGAATCCGCTGGAATACAAAGAAGTATCAAGAGCGGCCTTTCTAAATATAGACGGATCTTCAGACCCAATCATCAGGTCTCTTAGACGTAGAGGGATCGGGGAACCTTGCGTGGCGTGGATAGACTAAAGGCTAAGGAACACATAATGAAGTGGCTTGGGCGGCCAGAAGATGCCCCCAGGGGAAAGTTCTTTCTCCAGACCTTCGGAATCTGGTCGTGGACGGACTATTGGGGGCTCTGACGACATAGTCATCCTAGAACAGGGGAAATTCAAAACCACGGTTAGGGATCGTATGCAAGAGGCTCCAAACCTGGTTACCAAATGGACGGACTTGGAGGGATTGGACATCAACCCTCAGAAAGCACCATAGTAACAATTACTTGAAGACGTGAACTAGGGGGACTAGGACCCATAAATCTTCGAGGAGAAACTTCACAGAGCACGGAAGAGGTCAAATATTTCGAGGTGATATGGGACTCAAAATTGACCTGGAACCAGCATCTGATGAAAGTTACCAGAAAAGCGGAGACTACAGTAATTGTGGCGAGACACTCTTTTGGGAAGAAATGGGGGTTGAAACCACACATGGTAATAATACCGGCCATAACGTACGCCTCCCTGGTGTGGTGGCCAAAACACAACAAAGGAGTACTAAAACCAAACTAGGCAAGGTGCACAATCTTCCCTGCGGAGGCATTCTAGGGGCAGAGAAATCAACGCAGCCATATAGACACTGCTGATATTGCCTCCCCTCCACTTGATTTTGCAAGAAGAGGCAAGGCTAAGTGCCTTCAGACTGAGGAACACATTGGACAACATAAATATTGGGACTTGACAAATGATAATTGTACTCAGGGACGTGTTTGACCAGAGGTCAGATCACATCGTGAAACGATTATTCCTTGACAAGTCATATAGTGTAGAAATACCAGATAGAACTGTATGGAACAACACAGAACTTAGCACCATTCCACTGGGGTGCACAGACGGATCAAAGATGGGGAATGGTGCTGTAGTAGGAGTGTATTCCAGAAACCCAAGGACCGAGTTGAGCTACTCACTGGGTACTCACACCTTCGTATTTCAAGCATGAGTCTACGCAATCTTTCAATGCGTCAAGAAAAACAGTAGGAGAGTAATAATAGAGAAAACGATCCACATTCTCTCAGACAGCCAGGCGGCACTGAAGGCTCTAAGTAGCCAGGATGTGACTTCTCAACTCTTATGGACCCACCAAGAGGAACTGACAATTCCAGCAGAACAAAACCGCGTCAAGCTGATTTGGGTGCCAGGGCATCAGGGATTTGCAGGCAATGAAAAAGCCGACAAACTCGCTAGGAGATCATCGGAAAACGAACCAGGAGCAGGACAGACCCTTGAGGTACGAGCGTCTGCAGAGGTCTGGATCCAGGAAAAACAAAAACAATACTGGAATGACATCCCAGGAAACAGACACGGGAAATAATACACGGCTTAAATTAAACCTTGTCTTCAAAAAGTTTTTTTATGAGTTATTCTATTTATATTTACATTTAAAACTGATTATCAGATGATAAATAGAGCATTCATTCATTCATTCAGATACAATGGGCCACAGGGCTCAAGTGTCATCAGAAGCTACGGTGAGTCATGACGCACGGCTGTTCTGGGCTTCATTCAGTCGCGAATCGGTCGAGGTTTTGATGTGGAAAAATCAATACTGTATTCACCTCCGAGTGATATTGTATCATAAAAAAAGGAATATCGTTGGGTTTTGCGGATCCGCGGGAGAAGTTAATGTAAGCCATATGAGGAACAGTATCATTGTAGAAAAATCATACTGTACAACGAGCAACGAATATTTTTCTCTTACCTGTATGGATTACGTGAGAAATCGATAATTATATGATCAACGTTGTAAAATATACCATTCGATTCCATTACTTGTATTCACAACTGATTGTCAGGTTGTAGTCTTCTTCAAACTGATAGAATCGAGTTGCAAGTATGTTCATTCAGTTTTTTGATATGACACCATGACCAGTTGTGAAATGTTTTTAGTTTTTTTATTGGTAGAAACATATTTCACCTTCATCAGCTCTGAAATCATTTCAGTTTTTTTTGTTACAGGTAAGCACTTATGAGGAGAGATTGATAACTTTGTCGAAAGCCACAGTCAGAGGTGAGTGGTGATATAATTACATGTTACCTCGGCATTCTCTGAAATTTTTTTATATATATATTTATTAATATATATATATATATATATATATATATATATATATATATATATATATATTGTTATGATAGGATATTTGTTAGTTTATTTCATTTATTATTATTATTCTTACAAATATTTTTGCACCGCGTTGGGCGACAATTGTTATGTTGGGTTGTTTATTTGATTTATAATTTTTATGATTTTAAGAATTTATTTCACAGATTTTGATTTCTGAAACCCTATCATAACAAATGAAAAATACCTCCGGCTATGTAATGTTACCTTTTTCCTTTTCTTTTCAAAATCTTTTACCTTGTCCCAGCTCAGTCAGGTACGCCTATGAACATGTAAACTCCTTCTTCAGTAGCAGGTTCCTGTTATCGGTGTTGCCGGCTATGGCACTATCGATTCAATCATAAAAGATGTTCAGTGGATAAAAATAAAGTTAGAAATTGAAAAATGAACACAGGTTTGCAGAGAATAATCAAAGTAGTTGACTTTATATAGATGAAAACTTGAATATACCCTACTCTGCGATAACTACCTTATACTAGCAAAACAATATCAAAAAAATATAGTGCAGTTTGATGTTTGTGATAATGAAAATTTCATGAAGAAAGTTTGAACGTATTATCAGTCTTTTGGGTATGGAATTTTATGATTGTTCAGCCCAAAACAAAATTTACCAGTGGTTTAGAACACTTAATGTTCTTGGTTTTATGTGAAAAGTTGCACTTAGGTGAGTTCAGTTATTGAATACCTTGTAGCTGCGTTTCAGTTGACGTTTCCAATCCTGTGGACGTATTTCTGGGATGTCAATGACAGCTCACCTGCACTCCTTCCAAGGATTTATTTTCTGGACCAGGTAGGTGGAATTTTTATTTACTATGTGCTTCTTCCGATCAGCCTTTCGAAAAAACTTCCTCGTTCGGCAATTTTATATCAGGTTTTCTTATATTATGGGTGAAAGCTTCTTTTCAAATTTAGTACGTGGCTTCACTTTCTCGAAACTTTTTCAATCTTTCTCAAACTTGTTATCCTTATCCATGGCAACACTCACCAATTTTTATTGTTCCACTGATTTCCGAGTTTGTATCACTTCCTACCGAATTATTTGCTGTTCTAACTAATGTTAATGATTTTATGAATGATATCTTATTCTAACTCTTACATACTATTTACAGATTCATATAAAAAAAAATTATTTTATTTCTGCCCTTACATTTTATTCTATATCAATACTTCTCCCACACAAACTCTTTCGAATCCCATTGGTGGGTTTTCTGTTCATGTGGATTATCATTCAGGATGTTCGAAACTTATCTATACGTTGATCTTGCTTCAATTCAATGTTTGCTGTGAATTTCAATTTTGATATAGT
Organism: Gonioctena quinquepunctata; assembly: GCA_018342105.1. NCBI lineage: Eukaryota > Metazoa > Arthropoda > Insecta > Coleoptera > Chrysomelidae > Gonioctena > Gonioctena quinquepunctata. Next base: position 23,330 of record JAFIRS010004071.1, read on the forward strand.
TTAATCGTGGATTTTTGTTAGATATATTGTTGGATATATAATTTTGATATCAGAACTGCTTCAGAAATGTTCTATTCACAGATATGTATCGACTAGAGCATAGTATAAGGTTCTATAGTAGTGAAAAAAAAGGCAAAGAAAATTGTAAAATAAAACAACATAGCAATAACGATACTAATAAAAATAACTAATAATAATAATGATAATTATAAGTTTAATTATTTTTCAACATTTCCCATCATAACAATATATGTATATATATATATATATATATATGAAAAGCATCAAATTATAGATAGTGATACCTGTAATATGTGCGGTAAAGCTTAGACCTGTTATATATATATATATATATATATATATATATATGAAAAGCATCAAATTATAGATAGTGACACCTTTAATATGTGCGGTGAAGCTTAGACCTGTTATCGTGGAATTTTGATTACACGAAATTTCGTGCACATCAATAGGTCACCAACAGATGTCAGTATAGGCCAACCCACGACACCAATAGTCGAACTCCTAGTGCGTTCTGAGTAACGCAAAACAAATAACAAGAATAAGAGAAATCTGTTACGAATCCAAGAGAGATCACCATCCGTCTACAGCCTGTTTCATGGTTTCCCAATCATCAGGACGGCCTGTGGTCTTTGGAAAGACGATACTAGAAATCATCAAAAGTGCCAAACTTGAGCCCTCACGACAATTATGTATCTTGTTTTAGTTGAACAGTAATGGTTTCTTAATTCACTATTTTCTGAGATTACTTCAATTCAATTCAATTTTATTGAATCCGTTTTTCTATCATTCGATGGAGTGGACGTGTCAGTATAAGTATAAAATACTACGAATAAAATATAAAAAACTACAAATTATACGTTTAAAAAAATAAAAAAAATCTTTTTGGTAGGTAATAATGATAATTGAGCTCCTAAACTGATGTGAGTAACTAATTTTGAGTCGGCACCAAACAAACAATTATCAAATCTCGCTGCCATCATTTTACCCTTTACCTAATTCAATTGCTAGTTTGTTTGGCGCCGACTCAAAATTAGTTACTCACATTAGTTTAGGAGCTCAATTATCATTAAGACTAAAAAGGTTCATTTTATTTTTTCTTTCCAGTTGATTTTTTCGTCGGTTTAATTTTTTGTTAAAAAGTTTTTCTTTTTCAATTTGTTGTGGTCGGAATCTACTAATTATTACTTACTTAATTTTGATTACTTCCAAAATACTTACTTACCAAGCTTACTTTAACTATTTATTGTTATATAATATAAATTATTCTTGAAAGTTCTGGTTAGTTGATTCTATGACTTTGTATATAATTCCATCCTTTCATAGAATGTAACTATTGTGGCGGATGTAGGAGGATCTGTCAATGTCAACTACATACCGGGTGGCCCATTAGTGTGAGGAAGTACAGTATCTCGCCTATAATGAGGAATATGATAAAATGTTTCAGATAAAAGTTAAATGGTTTACTTTGTTGCTTATTTCAAAAATATTGTGGAATATACAGAGTGTTCCTTCGAAGCGGGGCAATACAAATCATCATTTTTTTTAATAGACCCCCCTGTAAAAATTTTTACCGTTGAACTGAGCAGAATGTTTTACATACGGAGATATTACCTTTTTTCGAAAATTTTGCGGCGTTGTCAAGTTATTGCTGAAAGTAAGAAAATCTTCGGAAAAACAGACCACAAATGCCATCATAAAAAATTGATGGATAAAATTTAAGCAGAATTATTCGAGACATGCAATACCAAGAGTGGGATGAAATGTCGGTATGGACTGAAAATTACATTTTTCAAACAGGACATTTTATACAGAGGCATTAACTTGACAAACTTCGAATATCAAAAACTTGATTTTTTTAAACGAAACACCCAGTATGTTATGTCACCATTTTGAAGAACTACTTTATTCCTACAATTTTTGTTGATATGACTTAGCCCCTGAAATTGACAGATTTTGTGAAATTTGCAATTTCATTTCGACTAAAACTGCGTGTTTATCACTTTAATATTTACAAAATTCAAGAACAGTTTTTCATAGATTATGCTCCGTACAAAACGCTCACTTAACCACAGACAATATCTACAGTGCTAAAATAATACTAACCGGTCGCTTGTAAACTGGTTCATGGTGCGCAAATAAATGCGTCGTGCACTTCTCAGTGAGGCAAGTGGTGGTTCTCGTGTGCGCCATGCGCAATGAAACTGTTATGAAAGTGGGCTATGAATTTACATTCAATGATCGATAAGTTTTGGCATAAAACAAAACTGTCATACAATTTTGTATCTATCGCTTTATAATAAGAAGCATTTGAAATGAATTTCTCCACCGAAGAATTGACCGATATGATTTTTGTACTGGGGGCAAGTGATAAAAACTGTTTATTAGCGATTAGAATTTATAATGAACGATATCCAGACAGGCGACAACCCAGAAAAGAAGCGTTTGAAAAGTTGCTTCTACGATTTACTCGAACGGGAAATGTCGCATATGAAAAAATAGAAAGAACCAAAACTGCATTAACTGAAGAAACTGAAATGACTGTCCTCTTGAAAGTTACAGAAGATCCTCATATCTCGCATAGAGAAATATCCAAACAAACTGACATAAGCCGAACTGTCATACAAAGAATTTTGAAAAATAATAAGTTTCATCCGTACCGTTTTCAGTTACATCAAGAGTTAGTAGATGATGATTTTGAGAAAAGAGTAACATTTTGTGAATGGGCTCAGCAACAGTCGCTACAAGACAGAGATTTTTTTAATTATGTTTTATTTTCCGATGAAGCAACATTTCATAAAAATGGGTTTGTAAATAGACATAATTTCCATTATTATTCAACAGATAACCCCCATTTCTTTCGAACCACCAGTCAGACAAAGTGGTCCCTAAATGTATGGGGTGGCATAATTGGAAATTTCATCGTTGGGCCATATTTCTTTGAAGGAAGAGTCAATGACTTGATTTACCTCGATTTTTTGGAAAACTAGTTACCACAATTGAGTAATCATTTACCCATTCGAATCATACGAAAAATGTGGTATTTACACGACGGAGCACCTGTTTACCACACTGTTCTGTTAATGATTATTTAGATACTGCATTTCCCAGAAGATGGATAGGTAGAGGAGGTCCTTTTAAGTGGCCACCTCGCTCACCAGATTTGATAAAAATTGATTTTTTCATGTGGGGCTACGTTAAAGATCAAGTTTATAGAACACCCCCATCTACAAAGGAGGATATGAAAAATAGAATTAGGGACGTATTCCAAAATATTCCAGTCAGCATGTTGAGGCGAGTTGATGAAGAATTTCAAAACCGAATAGATTATTGTTTGGAAGTAGCCGGTGGTCACTTTGAGCAGTTGTTATAAATTTCTAATATTTTTTTTTGTTATCGTTTCAATGATTTACTCTCATAAATAAAAAAATTTAAAAAAAAGTTTTTGCCGTTTACCAGCTGTCCTCCCCTTATGAACGGGCAGCCCTCAGAAGTCGGAATTCGTGCGAGCCAAGGATTAACGAGGTCTTACGTTTTAACGTGCGATTCCTAGCACTTTCTCTCAGACAAAAGATTCTGCAGTTGCTAGGCTTTGAACCCACACGACTGGCAGATAGAATGATTGAAAAGCGATGCTTCTAACAACACGGCTTCCTGGTCCCAAATACTTCAACGAAAACATGTTTTCCAGCCTTTTCCCAACCGATTTTCAGTTTTAAGTTTGACATTGCAATTATGTTAAATTCCAGTAACAGTAACTAAGTGTCAAAATCCTAGCTGGCCTTACGTGAATAGAAAGAGAATTTTTGACAAATTGAAAATTGAATTGCAAATTTCACAAAATCTGTCAATTTTAGGGGCTAAGTCATATCAACAAAAAATGTAGGAATAAAGTAGTTCTTCAAAATGGTGACATTACATACTGGGTGTTTCATTTAAAAAAATCAAGTTTTTGATATTTGAAGTTTGTCAAGTTAATACCTCTGTATAAAATGTCCTATTTGAGAAATGTAATTTTCAGTCCATACCGACATTTCATCCCACTCTTAGTGTTGCATGTCTCAAATAATTCTGCTTAAATTTTATCCATACATTTTTTATGATGGCATTTGTGGTGGTCTGTTTTTCCGAAGATTTTCTTACTTTCAGCAATAAATTGACAACGCCGCAAAATTTTCGAAAAAAGGAAATACCTCCTTATGTAAATTTTGCTCAGTTCAACGGCGTAGAAATTTACAGGGGGGTCTATTTAACAGAATGATGATTTGTATTGCCCCGCTTCGAAGGAACACTCTGTGTATTCCACAATATTTTTAAAATAAGCAACAAAGTAAACCATTTAACTTCAATCTGAAATATTTCATCATACTCCTCATTATAGGCGAGATACTGTACTTCCTCACACTAATGGGCCACCCGGTATGTGTGCCAAGTTCCAAGTAAAAATCAATCATCCCCATTTTCTACCCATAGGGATGAATTATTTCATTTCAGATTGGAATATGATCAACTATGAGGTGTACCCTATCTAATAAAAAAAGAATCATCCAAACGGAAAACCCACTACAAAATTATGCCTGATAGAATCGGTTAACGGACCAAAAATCAGTGGGTGAACGATCAATATCCTCCATTTTGCTACCCTTAGGGTTGGACTTTTTTCAAATTCGAATGGGACCAACTTCGAAGTACACCCTATCCAATGAAAGAATAATCATCGGAATCGAATTGCTCTGTGAGAAGTTATGCGTGATAATACATGAAAAAAAATATACGCGTCGACTAGAGAACCTACTCTTTTTTGATTTCGTCGGTTAAAAATACAAATAATAATTGCAAGTTGCAGGAGTATGAAATATTTCAACATTGAAACACAAAAATAACATTATAATTTCAATTGAAGGTGTAAAAGTATACTTGACAACTCAATAAACAACGATAGAGAGAAAATCGTCAAATTCCCCCAAAGAATAAAAACAATTTTCTATTAAAGTTGTTTTTAACCTACCTTTGAAGACTTCATATGAAGATCTATCTTTAAATTTATCAGGAAGCCAATGGAAGTAAGGAACCCACGAGGGGTGATTTTTTGTGAAAGGTATGATTTGATTTTTTTACTAACGAGTCGTTTTTATGCCTCGTGTCATGTTTATGTATATAAATTATTTTTGTCAATTTATGTTGGATCCGATAAATATGGCTCAGTGATTCAAATAAATGAATAGAAGACATAGTAAGAATTCTTTTGTCTTTGAATACCTCGCGACATGAAGTTTGGAAAGATCGGTCAAATATAAACCGTAATATTATTTTTTGCAAAACAAAAACCCCTTTGAATATCACGCCCTTGCCTCCATACAATAACACTAGGCGGTTGCAGAGTAAGCAATTGAGTAATACACATTCAATAGGGTATCCCTATCTAACATAGACTTCAGAACCGTCAATAGATAAAAACACTGGTTGAATTTTCTACATACACAGTTAATTTGAGGCTCCCAAGAAAGATTACTGTCGAATAGTGTTCCGAGAAATTTTGCAACATAGATTTTTCAGTTACGGTGTTATTCAACAATAGTGAGCAATCTGATAGTGATCTTTGCACTGTATGATATTCAATGTAAACCGTTTTCCAAACATTCATCATTGATCTATTACAATGACACCAATCCTTAAATTGATTGAGTGTTTTTGAGAGCGTTTCAGAAAGTGCATTTTTCAATGATCTGATATTATCGTGCATGTATCGTCTGCAATACATGAGAGCTTTCGCATCAGTTAAATAACTAGGGAGATCGTTGATGAATATTAGGAGAATTTATGGCCCACGGATACTGCCTTGAGAGGTTCCAAGATCAATATTGAATTCGTTTGTGAAAACATCATCAATTTTTACTATAATCTTGCGGTTCTCAAGAAAAAAGAGAAACCAATCGTTAATACAGCCAAGAATACCAATACTATCTAATTTTTTGGAAACAAGTCACCATTATCCAATTTATCATAAATGTGTTGAGTGCAATCGGTCACACTGGTTTCAGTGGAGAAACCATTTCTGGATTCGTGTTGATTATTTGTAATTTTATTGAAGTTCAGATATGCTCCAATTCTCTGAGCGATCACTTTTTCAATAATTTTGGAAAAAAATGCTAAGTACCTAAGGAAATTGATCGGTGGTTTTCCACATTACTTGGATCATCTTTTTTGTAGAGTAAAATAATAGAAGCTATTTTCAAACTTGAAGGGAATTTGCCCTGCATAATTGGCATATTTATAATGTGGGCCAGTATTGGCGAGATTATATCTTTGTTTTATAACTGATGCAGGAATTTCGTCAAGACCTGTGGATTAATTTTTTTGGTAAGGAATCAATTACTTTAATGATAGCGTCTCCATTAACGGGTTTGGAAAACATAGTTTCCCGTGAATGGCGGTAGCTAGATATTCACCAATTTTTTGGTTGTATCAGTTATCACAATGTTTCCATAATTAATTTCGGTTATTTTATTATTTTTTTGTTTGCCCGTCGCATTAGTTACTATGGACCAGGACGTTTTGTTTTTATTATCTGACTTGTCGATAATGTTTCTGTAATATGTTTTTTTTCCCATTTTAATTTGTTCATTCACTTCTCTTTTCAAAAGTTTGTAATTTCTGTTCAAGTGTTCATCTGCTACCCTTTTTCGTAGCCAGTCTAAGTTACATTCTTTTCTCTTATCATTTAATTCCTGGGATACATTTATTTCTTTATACAATTTTGCTTTGGCATTTCTTAGCGAACGCAACATTGAAGCACCACAGGAAATCATTTGATAACTTTCCAAAAATATCATTGACGTCATTACTGATATTCATGTCGAAACTTGTTTAAGAAAGATGATATCTGAATTCATTTATAGAACTTCCATTGAAATCTCTGAAAGAATATATCTTGTGAATATAATTAATATGTTCAGTATCTTTGGGTACATTACAGTGCACTATTTGGCAATAATCCTGGATCGAAATTGGATATTTTGAAAATATGTGGTGCGTTGGTAATTATGTAGTCTATAGGGGTATAACTGGTATACAATGTGTTAGTAAAATCTCTCGTGACTTCTGTGATTAACGATGTATTTCCAAGCGAACTCAACAAATCAAAAAACATTTTTTACTGAGTGTGTTACTGAACTGGTCAAAGTTGAAGTGCTTAACTCAATAATTTGGAAAACTGTGTGAAAAAACGCTCTACGTCATTTGGATCGTTCGAAGGTAGCCTATAAATGTTTACAACGCAATAATCTTTTTTATATGACAAAGCACAACACTCGATAATCATTTCTATGCTCAATGATTTAATGGATTCGATTGAAACACATTCCGGTGATATAGTAGGTACTTCTGACAAAAATAGAGGCACTCATCATTCTTGTGTCCCTTGCGGGAAAAATAGGTTAGGGGTTTGAAATCTTCTATGAATATATTTTCCAGGTCAGTGTATTTGTACCAATGCTCGCAAATCATTAAGAATGAAAAATCATAATTTGCTATGAAGAGTTCAACTGAATTAATTTTGTTGAACAAACATTGCATATTTATATTCAAGGCACTGAGCATTTCACAAACACTCTGGCAGCGTTCTTCGGAGATCTTGGTTCGGCAAGGCAGGTTTCGGAAAAAATTTCAGGAAAGTATAACGTTGAACGGCACATTCCTCGGGCCAAATATCTGGGTTATATACTTAATTCACGTGCGATAGTGGAAAGCTTACTTCAGATGAAGCAGACATGTTATCTTTCCTTTTGAATTTTCCATAGGAAAAGTTGATGTGGGGTGCTTATTTTTTCAGAAATTTTTAAAAGGTACTCTCGTTTTATTTGCAGAAAGTCTGAAGACGTGAAGATATCCCAATTTTGGGATGATCTTGATATCATTCGTTTTATTTATGCCGACAATAATATTTTATTTCCGTTTATTCCTATTCGTATGATTCACTTGATTAGATGATGTTTTGTGTTTGTTTTTTTTTTGCTCTGATCTGTGTTCGGTACGGTACTAGCTGTTGTTGAAACATCAGAAAATGACCTACTACTAGATGTCAGGACATTCCTTCTTTGATGTTGCGTTAATGCTTCCTGTGTTTGTATGCTCCTATTTAGTTGGACGTTACTATTTTTGCCGATAGGTGTCTCCTGGTGTAGCAAGGAATTATCATTTGATGATATTAAATTGATAATTCATTCGCATCTCTGGGTGTCTCACAAGATTACGTGAAATATCATTTTCCCGAGTTACTGCTTTCAATTCCAAGTTCGCATTAACACATCGAGGATTATTTCACTCACCTTCTGAGGTTAGGTTACTGCTTGTGTCATGGAAAATACCGGATTCTTCCGTTTGTTTTGGCTCACAATAATTTCTGATGTAGTTCCTAACAATAACATTATTAATAATACTTGTAGGCAGTATTTTGAACACAATCAAATCAAGTAATTAACTTTTCGTCAGTTTAGTCAATTCGATAAAAATAACCTCATCTGTCTTTTCCGCCATCTTTACTTACTTCTTACTTCGATTTTAATTTCAATTAGATCCACTATTCTTGTAATTTGAACCCACACACGGACGTGAGTATTGTGTCATGAATCTTATATGAAAAATATATTGTACTTGGATTTAATAAATATAATAAAAATAAAATTACAAACAAACAAATTTATGCCGAAACTCAGAATTTGGAATAAAGAGTTTCAGGAGGCATAAGAAAAAAATAAACTTCAGGTTCCTCCAACCTAGTAAGCAATATCAAATCAATTACACAACCCCTTGACATGGAAGAAATATTCTCCGTCAAGTATAGCAAAAATCAATCGTAGGATATTTGTATCAGTAACTAAGAATAAAAACTTTTTAACAAAAAATTAAACCGAAGAAAAAATGAACTAAAAATCGAAAATACACCTTTTGGTCTTGATAAGTGAGCTCCTAAATAAATGAAAGTATAATAACTTATTTTGAACAAACATACGACCAAATGAATAACGTAAAGCGTAGAATGATGTCAGCGAGATGCGCGGCGGCGTTTTGATTATTTCTTCAGTGATCTTCCTTTGTTGATTGTTTGTTTGGCACCGACTCAAAATTAGTTATTTACATTAGTTCAGGAGCTCATTTATCAAGACTTAAAATATAAATTTTGTTTTTTGATTAATAGCTTTTTTTCTCGTCTGTTGAATTTTTTGTTAAAAAGTTCTTTTTTGTGGCCAAACTTTACTAAGTACTACTCACTCAATCAACTTCCCGGCCTCCATTATGTTGGAGTGTCATGAGAACTACATATGTGTGCCATGTCTCACCGGAATCGGTTCACAGGAGAAAAATAAAAAAAAAAAAAATTCCAATCTTAGGGGTGCATTTTCTTCCAAATTCAATTGGGACCAACTTTGACGTATACCCCATGGAATAAAAAAAGAATTATCCAAATCGGATAACCCAGTACACAGTTATGGGTGGTTGAATGGTTAACATGTAATACAAATTCAGTGGGTGAACAATCAATCCCTATATCCCTACCCTCAGGGGTAGAATTTAAATGGGACCAACTTTGAAATATACAATAAATCTTCAAAATCAGACTACTCTCTAAGAGATTCTCCTTGTTCTATTGAAGGGGGTGGGGAAGAATCTCGAAGTCTTATCCACAAATAAAACAAGTTTTTTTTCTTTAAACTGGATGCATTTCAGGTACTTAATTTCCAGCAGAAGTTCAATATTACAAGGCTAAAAACAATGTTTGATAATCCTAAAGAGTAACACTTCGATATTCTCTCTCATCCCCTTCAAATTCTACAATATCCACTTTGAATAACAATGGACTCCTTTCGCCAACTCCTCCTTTTTCATCGGTTGAAAAGAGGGTTCATGGCGGATCCTAAATAATATATAAAAATCGTGTGCGGATGGTTACGTTTTTTTCTCTCTTTCGATACTCTTTTTGACGCTGAGGATATTTTTTCACTATTGTCTCCCTCTTATGAATTTAAATAGTATATGCTCAAATCACATGTAGGTACATTGAACGAATGTAAACAGTAAATATTTTATGTTTGCTGTGGGTACTAACATTTTAAACACATTTCATCGGTTACTCGATTGGCCAGGTTTTCTTCAACTTCGAATTAATCAGTTATGGAGATTTAGATTGTTTATATTTGTATATTTTCGTCGTAAGGAAAAAGCGTTATGCTCCCTCTATGGTTCCAAACGATCCAATGAATCAATTAATATCGAGGTATCAAAATATGTTGACATCAATCTCATGTATCCACCATTTTGTGTTTTTTTTTTCTAATATTTTTCCCATCCAAAGTTGAGGTTTTCTTTCTATCACTTAATTGTCATTATACCATGCAATACCATATACCAATATATCCTTTTTACAAACTCCTTCGCCACAGTAAACATTATTTTTTCCCTGCTAGTACTTTGTGCTATATTATATCAAATTATATTCAATTCAATTCAATTAATCCAACTTCGGCATACAAAAAACATAAGAAATTATGTCCAACTAAGGATATAATCATCTAAACACACGTTATATAGAAATATGAAAGAAACAAACATATCTTTCACGTATTACCACTCAATGATAATATCCGACTTGTATTCGAATAGATATCTTACCGCTGATGTATCATTTTAAATTTCCCGCAAGCAGAACAGCAGTTCGGATGGTTTCGTACACCTTCGGAATCGTATGAGCAAGGGCTAGACGCTTGTCACACAGATTCGTATATAGTAGAAAGTGACAGAGAGAGAGAGAAAGTCGCACGAAGAGGGCATAACGCTTTTTTCTTACGTGACGATTTCTACCAGTCAACACCTACCACAAGCCGCGCAAAGGAACTTCGTTCCAATGGAATGAAGGATAACAATGCAGACGTTATTCAAAACAATAATTGGTTAGAACACCAGATGAACTTGGGATTCAACTAAAACTAAAATCTTGAGAATAGTACAAGGAAATAAGATATATATATATATATATATATATATATATATATATATATATATATTTATATAAAAAGGGGAGGTAGTCTTTGCTGACTAGTTAGGGAAAAGTCTGAGAAATTCTTCTGTTGATAAATATAAAAAATAACCTTACTTACAATGTTAGTGAGAATGGTCGTTTTTCGGTGAAATACACAAAGATGTAAAAGACAGCATTGAAAACATGTAAAAAACATGGAGCAACAATTAGATTTATATGGAATAATATTTGTAACAAAACATTACTGGTAAATTTACTAAAAGCCGAGAACAATTGTGGTAAACATTCTTTGGTTATGAATGTGAAAGTGTGGGAAAATCAAGACATAGAGGTTGGAATTTAACATAACCTAAAATGCCAACGTCAATTCGTAATAATTTTCCACATTCCACATTCATAACCAAATAATGTTTACCACAATTGTTCTCGGCTCTTAGTGAATTAATTTACCAGTAATGTTTTGTTACAAATATTATTCCATATAAATCTAATTGTTGCTCCATGTTTTTTACATGTTTTCAATGCTGTCTTCTACATCTTTGTGTATTTCACCGAAAAACGTATGTATGTAAGGTTATTTTTTATGTGTATCAACATACTATAGTATTTTCACCTCTGTAGCTCCCTGATGATGACAATATTCATTGTCGAAATATTGGAAATATAATGTTATAAGAGTACATTTGCATTTGCTGCTGTCCCAAAGAATTTCTCAGACTATATTGATATATATATATATATATATATATATATATATATATATATATATATATATATATATATTGTTATGTTTAGAAGTACGGGTTGAATGTTCAAAGAGTTAAAATGAAAATTATAAACTGAAAAAGCACATAAATAATAAATGTTTATATTTAGTAATTTATGCTGTTATTTTACAGTTTTTCTGAGGATTCTATTGTTTTTGTGAAACCTTATACAGTGACCGGCAGAAAGTACGCATCATATGGGAATTTTTTTTAATATAATATTTTGACAAATGTCGATACATGCAATCGCTTCTGCATCAAAAGAAACCCCAAAAGATGTTGTACAGTGCCGTTCGTCTTTTCTTGTTTGACGGGAAATTAAAAAAAATTAAAAATTATGTCTCAAAACACACTTATTTGGGAAAATATTGAAAAATGTTAATTGGAAAAGTTGTTAAGAACGACATTTTATAGCTATGTACAAGTTTGGAAAAAAATCTGAGATGAAAAAATGAAAATCAATTTTTGCCATAAAAAAAATTTCAATTTTGAAAAATACATTTCTGACAAAGAAACTCATTAGTAAAGCCCAATAGTAATATTTTGAATAATATTTTGTAAAGATTCACTAGCTACTTCTATTTTATTCGAAGAAAATTTTAAATCTGTGGATTTGCCATCTGTTCAGCTGCTTCATAAGAGGTCACAGAAATATCTTCAGGACATTATAATCCCGATACTGTTCATTATTGACAAAGAACCATGTATCTACAGAATTTCAATATGAATTTTTTATTATAATGTCCTGGAGATATTTCAGTGACCTCTTATGAAGCAGCTGAATACATGGCAAATCCATAGATTTCAATTTTTTTACGAATAAAATAAAAGTAGCTTGCGAATATTTACAAAATATCATTTAAAATATTACTGTTGGCCTTACTAATGAGTTTCTTTGTCTGAAAGGTATTTTTCCAAATTGAAATTTTTATTATGGCAAAAACCTTATTATTATTTTTTTATCTCAGATTTTTTTCAAAACTTGTACATAGCTATAAAATAACGTTCTTAACAACTTTTTCGAATAACATTTTTCGATATTTTCCCAACTAAGTGTGTTTTGAAACATAATTATTTTTTTTAAATTTCCCTCCAAACACGAAAAGACGAACGGCACTGTACAACGTCTTTTGGGGTTGCTTTTGATGCAGAAGCGATTGCACATATCGATATTCTTCAAAATTCATTAATAAAAGAATTTCCCATATGATGCGTACTTGCTGCCGGTCACTGTATAATATTTGTTTTAAATAAACATGTTTTCAACATTACAAGCAATTGGCGTAATTTATAAAAATTATAGAAATCTAAATTTACTACTATACTTTTGAGCACAAGCAGACAACAAAATGTTAAAGTTAGAGCATTCTGTATATGAAATTAGATCTGAACACAATAGCCAATGAGATGCCTGGGAAGATCTTGTTGCAAAATTATGAATATTGAAAATATGAATAGCAGAAAACGTCAAAAATTATTTTTTATATATCATGTATATAGTATGTAAGGTATTTAGAAACTATTAGTGAATAAAATCTGTCAAGTTATAAAATGCATGAAAACCGTGAATTCGTGAAAAAAAAACAAAAGATAGGTGGTATCGAGGGAGAAAAATCATCAAGCTGAGGAGATTGAAGAAATATTTCTTTGAAGAACCAACTTTTCCAAAATTTTATTTGGAAAATCATATTTTGTTACAAACACAGTTATTTTCCAAATACCAGAAGGAACATTAGCTGATAGAAACCAGGTACATTACGAATCTTACCTCCTCATTCCATACATATACCAGTCTGAGTACGAATTCACAGTCGAACAAGGGGGCTGCAGACTGAAACGGCAGTTTCCAAGACATTGGACATTTGCATTTCAAGAAGCCACAGGTACTTTAGAACCATAAAAGTTACAAAACTCAGTGCATTTTAAAAATAAACCTTTCAAGAACTCCTTCGATGAATAACTTTCATAAATTGGGTTATAGACTAATTATTTTACTGAACCAACATAACCTACAAAAATAGGTTGTATTTCACTTCTTTTTATGATCACATAATTGCACTTTCTTAAGTTAATTATCGCAGAATAGGTAACAGTAAGTCTTCCTGAATAAATAAAATTATTATTTTGATGAATTTCTGAATTATTTTCAATAATTGAGCAAAATAATTTGGCATTTGTCTGAAACTGACATCAAGAACACTACCAGAGGGCTCCACAGTAGAACTTGCTCCTGAGATTCCTTAGGCGTACCGATGGAGATAAAAAATACTTAAGAATATAATAGCTGAGGTAATGGAAGTAAGGTAAAAGAGTCAAAAGAGAAAATGGTAAAATACATAGCCGGACATTTGAAATATTTATATGGGTATTTATTTATGAACATATTAAATTAAATTCAAAGAGCTAAAGGATTTGAAGATAGTAAAAAAAAAAAATGTTTTTTACCGCTTTCTTAGTTGTTTGAACAACCCTCAGAAGTTAATGAAAACTTGTACGAGTTGAAATCACGGGGACCTTACCTTTTATAGTGGGATCCGAAACCACTCTTGGGACCTTGAAATAATTTTTCACCAGCTGCGGGATTCGAACCCGAGCCGGGTGGAAACAGTCGACACAAGACCAACGCTGTTGCCACTGAGCCACAAGCCCCGTATATATATATATATAGTAAAACAATGTTTTTGTTGTGATATCTGATTGTGAAAATAATAAAATAAAACAAACCGCAATCACCTCATCATAATAATTGGCGCCCAACGTGGGGCAGAATTGCCAAAATAATTAATAGGAGCAAGTGTTATTTTATAGAAATGGAAAAGAATATTATTTGTTTAAAATCAAATATAATTATACAGGGAAAATATAAAGTTGACATTTTAGAATTCTTGCATTGACATATAAGTGTGGAGAAAATGGGTTTGAGAGATGGTAAAAAAGTTGGTTTGGAAGGAGGTGCATGAGGTAGAGAGAGAGATGTGATCAGGAACAAGGAGAGAGTAGTGATGTGAGAGGGAGTAAAACACAAAGTGAGAGCACACAATTGGACAGTTGGTTAAATAAAATGATGGAATGCATGAAAGAATACTCAGAAAGTATGGAAAGAAGGAATGATAGAATAATAGAAAATATGAAAAATAAAATGAAAGAGGAAATGAAAGAAAGAAAAATGAAAAAAGATGAAAGGAAAGAAAAAATGAAAAGTATGGGAAATGAAATGAAATGAAAAATGAAATGAAAGAAATGAAAAAGAAATAAAGAAAGTATGAAAGAAAAAATTTCAAAGAAAGTACAGAAGAAATATGTGAACGATTTGAAACAAGCAGTGAGCAAAATAATAAGAAATTTCATGGGACAGTTATACAAAAAACAGATGTTGGTAACAATTCATTAGAAGAGTATGATAAACAAATACAAAATATGAAAATGAATCTTGATGCCAGAAATAATAAACATGTTAATACAAATTTTGAGGTGCAACCAGGAAAAGTAAAATGATAAAATAATAATAATGGATATGAATGAAAAAAAAATAAAAATATGAATAATGAAAATTTTTAGGTGCAACCAGGAAAAATAAATGATAAAATAATAATGATAATGGAAATAAATGACATAAACATGACTAATAAGAATTTTGAAATGCAAAAAGGGAACATAAATGATGAAATAATAATAATAGGAAGTGAGGTCTCAAAAATAAAATTGGGAAAGAATTTGAATGAATATGACTATCAGAAACAAGAACAATTTGAAATTTTGAAAAAAGAAATAGTTGGCAATATTAACACAAACTTTCAATTGAAATTTTTTGAAATAATAAATATGCTTGGGGTAACAAAACAAGTACAATTCCATAGGAGGAGAGATAAATAATAAATAAATTTTTTAGGGAAAAATAAATTGTAGGTTTAACAAATTTCACAGTTAAGTTAGGGAAAAAAAAGTAAAAGAAAAATTTAATAAATTTAAAAATAAAAAAAAAAAAATTGAAGAAAGAAAATAATAATATTGAATGACAATTACTTATACTGAAAAACATGGAAGTTGATACAATTATTGGTACAGGTCAGCTAGGAAAAGTAAAAACCAACATAGATTATGAAAAGGAAAATATAGAAATGGATAATAAATAATATGAATTTTGAAGAAAAATGAAAAGAAACAAAGAGTAAAATATTTTGTGTATAAAAAGAATGCATGTGGGAAATGAAAGTGGAAATGATAATAATAATATAATGAAGTATATAATAAGAAATATGAAGATGATAATAATGAAGTATATTAATAATTAAAATAAAGGTATATTAATGAATTATAAATAATTATAATAAGTTAATTATGTATGAATAAAGTATAGCGAAAGAGTATATGCACAAAATAAAAGTAAATAAATTGAGAGATTCAGATTAATAAAATATCCGATTCAATATGAATACAAAGATCAACTGTAGGAAAATATAGGAAAAATAATAAAACAGTAAAATTGACAGGAGTACCAATAATTATAAATATCTAATCAATATTGAAAGTATATGTCAGTATAAAATATATAAAATGAAAATAAATATATATCAAGTGTCATGAATGATGTTATCTTGACAATTTTCTCTCTTCAATTGAAGAGAATTTGAAAAACAGTTGGTTTCCTGAAACAAAAGAAGTATTACTCATTGTAAATAATTAAATTGATATTCAAATTTCACTAACCAATATTAAAATGTTGAATAAATTTAGGGAATTTGTTTTGTTTAGAAGTACTTGTTGAATGTTCAAAGAGTGAAAATGAAAATTATAAACTGAAAGAGCACATAAATAACAAATATTCATATTTAGTAATTTGTGCTATATTATTTTACAGTTTTTCTGAGGATTCTACCGTTTTTCTGAAACCTTATATAATATTAGTCGATACATATGTTTTAAATAAACATGTTTTCAACATTACAAGCAATTGGTATGATTTATAAAAATTATAGAAATCAAAATTTACTAATATATTTTTGAGCAGAAGCAGACAACAAAATGTTGGAGTTAGAACATTCTGTATATGAAATTAGATCTGAACACAATAGCCAATGAAATGCCAGGAAAGATCTTGATGCAAAATTATGAATATTAAAAATATGAAAAGCAGAAAACGTCAAAAATGATTTTTAATATATCATGTATATAGTATGTAAGGTATTTAGGAGCTATTAGTGAATAAAATCTGTCAAATAAACGAAAATAATGAAACGCGCCACAGAAAGTGCGTGAAAACCGAGAATTCGTGAAAAAAACAGAAGATAGGTGGTATCGAGGGAGGAAAATCATCAAGGTGAGGAGATTGAAAAAATATTTTTTGAAGGAACAACTTTTTGAAAATTTCATTTGGAAAATCAATCATATTTTGTTACACAGTTATTTGCCACTACACCACAAGAAAATACCAGAAAGAACATTAGCTGATTAAAACCAGGTACATAACGAATCTTACCTTCTCATTCCATACATATACCAGTCCGAGTACGAACTCACAGTCGAACAAGGGGGCTGCAGACTGAAACGGCAGTTTCCAAGAACAGAAGAGTGATCCAAGACGTTGACCATTTGCATTTCAAGAAGCCACAGGTACTTTAGAACCATAAAAGTTACAAAACTCTGCATTTCGAAAATAAACCTTTCAAGAACTCCTTCGATGAAAAATTCTCATTAATTGGGTTATAGACTAATTATTTCACTGAACATAACCTATAAAAAAAGGTTGTATTTAACTTTTTTTTATGATCACATAATTGCACTTTTCTTGTATATTTTGCTATGAAACACTAATTTAAGTTAATTATCGTAGGATAGGTAACAGTGTGTCTTCCTGAATAAAGGAAATTATTATTTTGATGAATTTCTGACCTATTTTAAATAATTGATCAAAACAGTTTGCCATTTTTCTGGAACTGACATCAAGAACACTACCAGAGGGCTCCACAGTAGAACTCACTCCATGAGATTCCATTGGCGTACCGATTGAGTTAGCTGAGGTGAAGAAAGTAAGGTAAAAGAGTCGAATGGGCAAAAATTGAAATACATAGCCGGACATTTGAAATATTTATGAACATATCAAATTAAATTCAAAGTGCAACTAGCTGAAAGGATTTGAAAATAGTAAAAAAAATATTTTTTGTTATGATGTCTGATTGTGAAAATAATAAATTAAAACAAACCACAATCACCCCAACATAACAATATTTAATGAAATTGATTGATCCAAATATATCTACTTCACTGCCACGTCTGGGGCGAGAGCTATCAGGCGGAGAAGTCCGACTGGTAGCGGCACCTCAGATCAAGCGCGAGCATACCCATATAGACACTCCGAAGCTGTAGAAAAAAATCTGTAACATATAGTCCAATGAGTTTCTTCATATGCCCAGAGATATCCTCATAAAATCAGATAATCTCACTGTGAACCAACCCCAAATTATAGGGGGTTAGTGAAGTGGGTCGAATATCCATGAAAAAACAACTACTTCCCTGGCTAATGCCTCTGTCTATATGGGTATGCTTGCGCTTGATCTGATACATTTTCTTAGTCGGCGCAAACACTCTCTCTGCACTTGAGATAGCATGGGAGGGTCGTTTCGTATGGCTTCACAATGTAATGTAATTCTATTCAACAAGGCATCTCTGGTGTGAAAAGGTGTAGCGTAAACGGGGCTTTTTAGATGCCCCCACAGAAAGAAATCCAATGGATTTGAATCCGGAGACCGCGGTGGCTATGAATATGGCCCACCTCTACCAATCCATCTATTGGGGAAAATCTGGTTCAGATGGTCCCGCACAATCAAACTGAAATGAGGAGGAGCGCCATCATGCATAAACCACAAATCTCTTCGAATTTGCAATGGGACATGTTCCAAAAGTCCATTCAAATCGTTCTGAATGAACTCCAAATAACGTTCTCCATTCAATCGGTCATGTAAAACGAATGGTCCTATGGCATGGTTTCCTATGATACCAGCCCAAACATTCACGTTGAATTTCCGTTGGTGTTTGATTTGCAATATCCCATAGGGATTTTTTTCGGCCCATATGTGGAGATTATGAGAGTTGATTACTCCATCTCTACTGAAACCTGCTTCATCAGTGAATAAAACGTCATAACCTCTCTTTGCTTATCCAGGAACCAATTGGCATATTCCAGTCGTGCTGGAAAATCTTCAGGTGTTATGGCATGTACCTTCTGGATGTGATCTGGGTGGAGCAGTTGTTCCCTAATTATTCTATGAATAGTGGACTTGGATGATGGAACTGTTCTGATAGGTTTCTGATGCTTATTGAAGGATCATCAGCAACAGCTTCCAAAATATTTTCCTCCAATACAACGGTACGCACAGCCCTAGGAGCGCCCTCACCACCTCGTTTTGGCAAAACTGAACCTACAATAGAATCGAAATAAAACAACAGGCTCCAATTAATTATCCATTAGATATACCTGTCTCCCTCAAGCTGCGATCGACACGCTCGAACGTTTCTCATGCCCGTAACGTTCGATTGGGAAAATGCTCGGCATACAGACGACGGGCTTCTGCAGCATTACCAAATGCTCGTCCATACAATGCATGCATATCTGCATATTCGTTGAATGTAAACTGTTCGGCCATATCAAAACACTTCAAACTGTCCTATTAGGATATTGACAATACAATGACAACGCACCACTCAACAAAACAAAATCGCATTCAAGTTGTCATTTCTTATCCACACTGATTTTATTTCTTTCTACAAGGTGTTTTTGTCAACATCTGTAGAAGAAATGGAACATAAATTTATTTACCGGATATTTTTCACCTATTCATGTGCAGCCGTTTTTGTAGTATATTCGTTTGCTTTTTATTAGTTATGTCTTCCGATGTGCGTTTTTTCAGCTGAATTTATCTTCGGGTTAAAGATTTTCTCCCATGAAATTATACTTATCAGTGTGAATACGAATTTGCAACATCCAAATATTGAGTTTCATGAGATTCAGATAACACAACACAAAACGTGCTTATTCCACGCGTACATACAAAATATGGACTGAATTCGATATTTCATAGTGGAGTAGCTTGTTAGTTCAAAAACACCACGAATCTACATAACATGATATTTAATTTGAAAAAATACCTACATTGTGAATAAAACTCTCAACTAGGTACTGTACTTTTCGTAACATCCACTCCAGGGAAACAATACAGGATTCGCAGAAGACTGTACCCGGTTATCGCTCTTCGAAGTATTTGAAAAATGTCCGTATTATCAACACAGTAACACGCGGTATGCGCGAGGGATACAAATCAGAGTTGCGCAGTGTACAAACGGGAACATAAATATCAAAGTGCCGACGCCAAGTGAGCGAACTGATTCTTTAGCTATAAACTGTGGTAATGTTATATGAATATAATCATTTACAGCCATTAATCGACTAGTAGAAGGCCCAGTACAAGCCTCTCATGATTCTTCATTTTGTCTTCCAAGTTTTCTTGTCCTTTTATAATATTTACTCAGTGTATTTTTCCTCTCAAGCCTCGAGGATACCTTCCTCCTACGATCCATTATATAAATATGTACCTATAATAGACTAAAATATACTATAAACATAATATTCAGAATCGAATAACCATATTATTGGAACAATCAAGTCTTTGATCCAAAAGATTACATTCAATATTTTGATAATTATTGTTTTACCAACCTTAAACTCAACTTATTATTTCAATTTCTCAACTATGATATACAGAACACTATAACTGATAAAATGCTTCAAATGCTCACAAAAATCGTCAAACACAATAAGGATGCCGCTAATCTTTTTACATCGAAAAAAGAAAAGTTAGAAACTTGAACATTATATGCAAAAAGAGGTTAACCTGTTGACAGATCACCCAATAATTCAAACAATGTTGCCAAAGCCAAACAGGACAAAACCACTGATACCGAAATGCAATTGTGTTTGGGATTTGTGGATAATTTGAGAATTTAGATTAAGGGTATATTATGCATAAATAATTTTCTGCTTGCGAAATGGTCACTTCCCAGAAATTTCTGAGATATATTTCCATTTTCTTAATAATTATTTTCCAGAAGAAAAACAAAATATCAACTTTGAATTTTTAATGAACATTTTGATGAGTTTCGACGATTCTTATATATGATAATGGATATCAGAAATACCAGGGACATGAATGGGACAACTTATGGATATACCAGATGGGATGTCCTCTGGACAACCTCTGCGGGACATCCCCTGGATGTCCCAATCATGTCCTTGTACCGCGGTACATGAAAAGGACATCCCTGTGTTATTAGGGTTCCTACCATCCCCAAGCAAACGATACAAGAGGACTCTGACGAGGATATTGATAGTTTACGTTTCCAATAATCATCCTAAATGGGATGAAAATTTATAGTCCAATAAAATGGTAGTTGCACTTGGACAAAATTCACAGAGTATTCAGTTTTTTGCCGGTAACTCCGAAACTATGCATTTTATCTAAACTCATATTATATACAAAATTAGTAGAGAATTTACTATGAATTTTATACATAGTTTTCAAATGTAGGATCAACGGGTGAGGAGATAGAGCATTTCTCGAAGAAACGCACTATGTAAAAACTGAAAGAGCATTACATTTCCTATATAAAGAATTCATGCAGAACCCTGTTCTACACAATATAATAATCAAACTATTAAATTACCTATTTTGTAATAAATATATCGTCGTTTGGCGGAGGATGGTACCCTGAAGGGCCTGGTTCTGAAGATGGTGGTTGCTCCAAGGTATCCTCATCCTCTATTTGGTGGTCTGCAAGAGAACCTGCGGTGTGGGTTCATGTACAACCCTATGAAAGTGTGATTGTAGTACATGTCAAGAGTATATATAGAGTGGGCCATTCAAAACGAAACAGCGGCTCTGTAGGTCGGCAGAACCGAATTATATAAAAAAGCTCGGACACGTCAACTACATTTTCGAAGGGGACATCGTTCGCGATGAAATTCACCCGAAATACATTCCATCCCTCGGAGCTGTGACCGCCACCCCTCAATTTTTGAA
This sequence comes from Gonioctena quinquepunctata, assembly GCA_018342105.1. Classification (NCBI taxonomy): domain Eukaryota; kingdom Metazoa; phylum Arthropoda; class Insecta; order Coleoptera; family Chrysomelidae; genus Gonioctena; species Gonioctena quinquepunctata. Next base: position 45,223 of record JAFIRS010004071.1, read on the forward strand.
TGGCAACATGAGAAATCACTTTTTATTCACTTAATCAATGAAAACAATATCTGATAAAGCAACTGTCACAATAATTATTATTGTCAATGAACTAAATGTTCAAACTGTCTACCACCCATTTCCATACAATAGTACAAGTTCTGTTCAAAACGAGACCTCACATTTCGTAGCATTTCCGGCGTTATTCGACGGCATTCTTCAATAATTCTCCTTCGTAAATCTTCCAGAGATTCTAGTTCGGTTGCAAAGATTTTGTTTTCCAAGTGACCCCACAGAAAAATAGTCGAGTGGGGTTAAATCTGGAGATCAGGCTGGCCAATCTATAGAGCCTCTTCTTCCAATCCAACTTCCAGGAAACATTCTATCCAAAAATGCCCTAACAGGCTGTGCATAATTTGGAGGTGCCCCGTCTTGTTGAAATATCAAGTGATCTTCATGGTAACGATCGTCATTTTCAATGATGTCTACTAATTGTGGATAAACAAATTCATTCAATAATTCCAAATAATTTCTCCTGTCAGGTTACCGTCGAGAAATGCTGGTCCAATCAAACGGTCCCCAAAAATACCGGCCAGACATTGCGTTATTATTTCAACTCTTTCCACAATTGCGATTTGGTGAAAAAAATTATCTCATAAATGTTTTTGTTGTACTCGCATTTGAGTAGAATTCGAGAAAACGTCTTTTCATCGATTCTTAAGAACCTTAAAAAAATTTCGATCAAGTAAATGAGGATGAAATAAAAATTTGAAACGGAATTGCATGTTATTTGTTGGTAAACAGTTAGATCATTTAATTCCTTGACAATGATAATTATCTTTGAACAGTTGCATTGTTAGATGTTATTTTTATTGATTGAGTGAATAAAAAGTTATTTCCCAACTTCAAGTTCCTTTATCTCAAAAACGAAAAATACATTTTGAAGCATTTTATTTTTATTTTCTATTATTTTTGACTTGTAACTTGAGAACTAATGAAGCATTCTCAATACTCTCAATTGTAGAGAATCTAAATGCAAAGAGAATGAGCCCTAACACAACTCGATCAGATTAGTAGTAACGGAAAAAACCCGGAAAAAAATTGTTTTTTTTTTAATTCATTACACCACCATTTTTCAAGTTTTGAAGCAGGCTTTTTACGACATAGTGATTGATATGTACTTTATGTGTGAAAAACGCAGGCACTGTTGATAATTGCTATTCGTTTACGACTTTATTTCAGCATATTTGGTATTATCCCTGCTATAAATGTTCCTGAATTAACGTTAGCATTAGTATTTCTGCTGTGAAAATTTTTCATTTCAAATAATGGTGGACAATCGGGTTTGATGTCGTCGAGCAAAACTGCATTTTTATTAGGAATCGTTGCTCCGATCGACTTTCCACACGAGTACTTTCATTCAGAAAATTGTCTACGTAACCTTATTCTGTTGAAATCTATTGAAAAATGATCTATCATTTCAAAGTTTTGGGGTGTGGACCATAGGGGGTAGTCCGTTCCTGACTTCGTAGCAAAACAACTGACTCCTGCATGAAAGCTCATCGAAAGAATTCATTTGTTGAGTCAATCGCCAAAATTAAGATGATTTCGAATATTCACTTTGAAAGTTATCAAAGAAAAACATTTTTCATTTTGTAACTTTGAGGGCCCGTAACTTGGTAACGAAGGCTTTTAGGTACAAAAGTTATATGAAGTACTGGTGATATTTTGACCCCATCTATACATTCCCGATATATATATATATATATATATATATATATATATATATATATATATATATATATATATATATATAAATATGTATTTCCTAGTCGCAGATTATTTTACTTCTGATTATTTCACTTCTTTCACACAAATCAGCTCAACATGTTGTATGTAAGAGCAGTTATATAAAAATCAACTATTACAAATGATGATGAATGAACATGGCGAATCGCGAATATCGAGTTGAATGTTTATCGTTTTGCCATATTTCCATGAGATATAGAACCTAGCACTCTAGGAATTTTGTTGGTCTCTGCGGAAATCAATGAAACCGAATTGGAGCACGATAATTTTCAAGGGAGCCGACGGAACTCTGCGGAGTTTGCTCTGCGAATTCTATTCAGATTGTTTACCCAGATCGGTAATCGAATGAAGGACTGCTCTGTTCTTGTCAACAAAGAAACTACGTAATGAACTTCGGGAGTTCAGTTTCCCCTCATCATGCGAACTTATATCTTATAGGATGAATATTAGTGATGAATCTATGAGCCCATGGAATTTCTTTGTATCCGTGCATATTGAGGCTCTTCAAGTTTGGTTTAGATTTCCAGTATTGGGAGAGACATAAAATGCACACATCAGAAATGTATAGAGAATGAAGGTGAATAATGGTGGAGGAACAACGTTTGTTGAATAAAAAGATACTTCCCTATAAAGTTTTTGTTTGATGTTTAGGGGACTATATCTGCCCCCGTTCTCAAAATCTTTCGAATCTCCTCTGATTGTTTGAATAATTTGGTTTTTCTTCTTGCAGAGTCTTTTTCTCTTTTTCAAATGACAGATGTTCAAAAAAATTGTAAAGTGACGTATTGCTCATTTGATATATGGGGTGCTGTTCAGGTCAGTTTATTAGCATTTTGCCATTCCTCACTTCTTCTCTAAGTAGAGGTGACCATGTATAGTCCATTTCAACAGAACTTCTCGAAAAGCAGTTGTTATTGCAGAGAAGAATACAGGTTTCTTTCAATTTTCTCCTCTCTTGATATGGTTCTTTCATCAAGATTTTCGTTCTATTCCATTCAATCAAATGATCGCCATTGGATGTGAGGATATGTTTTGCAATTTTTGATCCGGTTATTTGTCGATTTCTGGTGAAAGTCTGATGTTCACTCTGGCGCAATTCTAATGGTCTTGACGTTTCACCTATATAAGTACACGAACAAGGTATGTTGTAAACACCGTTTTTCGTACTTTCTTCCGAAGTTTTTTGGTTTTGTTTGTATTAGTATAGATCCAGTGTGTTTGTTCTTCTTAATGATGTTCTCACATCATACATATGTCCAATCCGTTTGATCTTCTCAGATAATCCGGGAACATAAGGTATTATTTTGGTTGTGAAATGTGTGGGTACCCCTGTTGGTTGTGTTGATTGGTGGTTTGGTGGATTGTTTTTTTCTATGTCAGTAATTGTTTTTTCCACAAACTGATCCAGATATGCATTTTCCTTTAGAACAGATATTATGAGGTTTATTTCTTTCTGTAAATTCTTGTTGGAGTTGCAAACTCTTTTGGGCTCAATTATAGAGAAATTTAACTAGGCCTTTTTTCACACTGGCATGATGGTTTGAGTTGCAGTGTAGATATCGATTGGTATGTGTCTTCTTTTAGTGTACATGTCTTTCCATTCGGGATGATGATTTTTGGATCATAACATCTAAAAAGGGAAGTTGGTTGTTTTGTTCTGATTTGATCGTCGGTTCTTGACCGTTTATATGATCCAGGAACATTTTTAATTCTTTTTCACTTCGATTCCAGAAAGCAAAAACATCATCCACGTATCTCCGCCATACTTTTGGACTACAGCAAACCTCCACATTTTTATGGATTATCAAAAATACACAAACCAGCTCATCCTCCATGCCAGATTGGATCTCCTTCACGAAAACTCGCTTGATACCTACTCAACATTCTGAAACCACTATCTGGAAATGGGAATCGTTTCATAAGGAATACCCCTCACTTTCTGGAGAAATTGAATGAATTACAAATTCAAGATGAAGATCCCCTAGTAAGTTTTGATGTCAAAATTTTGTATACTATTGTCGTGAAAATCGTGAGAAAAAAATCGAAAATGACACATCACTGAAGACAAGAACAAAACTGGATGTCAGTGCCATCATAGAATTACTCAAACTATGTACAGAAGAAAGACACATACCAATCTATATCTACACTGCAACTCAAACCATCATGCCAGTGTGAAGAAGGCATAGTTGAATGTCTCTATAATCAAGCCCAAACATTTTGCAATTCCAACCAGAATCTACAGGAAGAAATAAACCTCATAAAATGCATATCCGGATCAGTTTGTAGAAAAAACAATCACTGACATTGAATTAACCCAACCAACAGAGGTACTCTTACCACCTACACATTCCACAACCAACATAATACCTTATGTCCCCGTATTATCCGAGAAGATCAAACGGATTGGACGTAGGCATGATGGGAGAACATCCTTCAGAACAACAAGCACACTGAGATCTATACTAACACAAACGAAACCAAAAAACGCCGAAGAAAGTACCAAAAACTGAGTTCACAACATACCTTGTTCGTGTGGAGATAGTTATATAGGTGAAACGTCAAGACCATTAGAAGTGCGCCAAAGTGAACATCAGAGTGTCATCAGGAATCGACAAATAACCGGGACAAAAATTGCAGAACATATCCCCACATCCAATGGCGATCATACGGTTGGATGGAATAGAACGAAAATCTTGATGGAAGAACCACATCAAAACAGGTAAAAATTGAGAAAAACCTGTTCATTTATAAAATAATTTTCGAAAACTTTTTCGAGATATCAAGTTTTTTCAGATATGTGCTGCTCCAACCCCTACATATGTAAGACGGGACTCTATGATTGCATATTAATTTTTTTTCATTTGCGGGGCATCTGAAATGTTCTGTAGATACTTGAATGTATAAAGCACACTTTGTAATGTTTTCGTTACTTGGTCAACATGAAAGTTCTATCTCGAATGCCTGTCAATCACCACTCCCAGATATTTGATTTTTTTCGTTGAACTATGTCCTCTGTGATTTGGCATAGCATGAACATGTTTTATCGTTGTTGATGGAGGGTAGTTTTTTGTTGAGACAATCGAAAAGTTCATTAATGTCTTCCTCTACTTTAGTTTTCAGTTCGTTACAGCTGTCAGCACTATACAGTAAGGCAGTATCATCGGCAAAGCAAACAGGAATACCAATAGAATTGCGTTCAATATATTGTCAATATACATTGATTTTATTCGTGTTCGGAAAATGATCGTTATAATGGAATCTTGAATTTGAAATATACAAATGGTGAAAGCGAAAAAATATTTTATTGTAGATAACGGAGAAGACCTGCGGATGAACACTCCCGACATGAAACCGACATTAGAAATGTCTCAATCGAGCGTACCGGACGGTTTCGAAGTCGTGCCGAACTTCTTTCCGATGAAGTGCAACGCGATTTCCGAAACGTTGGTCGACGACAAATCCCAGCTGGCCGAAGATCTGTCCATGAATCTGGAAAATGCCGCAACCGGACTCAAGTTTTCTCCCGACATGTTTTTCGCTGACGCCGGGGATAATTGTAACGAACCGGACAAAAAAAAAATGTGCATCGTAGGTAGGAAGAAGTAGATGCGGATTGTTTTCTGAGGCTCGTTTTGAATTTGTTTTATATTACTTAAGTCAGATAAGATCAAAAATATGGTGCTGCGGTGGGAGTTACGCAAATTGATTCTTACGGGAAGGATTCATCGATATCAGCATCGATGTAGTTCAAAAATAGTTCGGCGACTTGTGATTTGTGTATTTTTTAAGTAGTATTTCAAATATTGACGGGGAGTTCGGGAGACGAACGGGTCAATTTTAAAGAGTTCAAGATTTTTAGATGATTTTTCGCTCATTGACTATTGGCTTGGATTATTTTGTATTGAGATATACTGGAGATAGGTTTTAATGATGACAAGTCCGAAGTTTTAGATTATATATTGAAAAAGCATCCTTTGTGTGTGGGTGTAAGTACGTGGGGTTTGTGGAGTTGTCTGATTTGTTTTAATTTCTTGTTGTTTGGAAGTACTTTCAAATTTTTAATAAAGACATTTCTATGTACCGATTTTTTTATTTCCCCCTTTTCCTCCATGTATTTCTTATATGCGTTATCTCAAGAGTTTATTTGCTGTATGTAACATCCAGGATTTTTCCTAACTCAAATGAGGAAGCTATCATAGTCTGGTCAACATTGCCATGCCCCCATGAGTACAGAAAAACTTTCAAGCATAATAAACAACCAGATATGAATAAATATGAACTCTACCTAATTCACTAGGAATGAAAATAAATTCTAGAATCAAATACGCGACCAACCTAATAAACAAAGGCACTTTAAAAATAGACTACACACCTGCAAGCCTCGGAATGCTCATGAAAAATCACCTTTTCTTCACCACTGAGCTATTAACAACTCATCACCCTACTAGTTACGCGTATCTAAGGAATTTTAGGAGTAAACAAAGCACCTATAAATTATAGGTTTTGACAGCTTATTAATGCAACACGACCCCGAAATAGATAAATCATTCGTTTTTATAAATTTTTTTTGGAGACAGTAACAAGCCATTAATTACTGAGGAAGCGATTTATTATGACAGGTAAAAGATAACTACGATGTTGGGAATTTGACCCGCGAACGATCAAAGCCAATCCGTATATTGTCAATATGGATTGTGGGCCTATGACTGTTCCTTGGGGTACCCCGCATTCTATAATACCTTTTTCACTTATGGCGCTGTCAATTTTGACGCATCTTTCTCTGTCATTTAGATAGCTTTCCATAAGACTAAATGCATTTTCCCCTGAAGCCCATGTCTTGCAGGGCCTCCAACAGTTGTGAGTGGTTCACAGTGTTGAAGGCCTTGGCAAGATCTGGGAAAAGTCATAAAGATGGTTTATTATTTTCGAGCTTTTCAGATATTTTCGACGTGAGGAAACGAATGGCATTTTGGGTAGATATTCCGTTTTTGAAACCAAATTGATTTTCCGAGATATAGACCAATCAATAGAGAATTTTTTGTGACCAAAATACTACCAGGAAACCGACTGTGCCATCATATGAAAGACGATCCGTAGTTGAATCCTGTTATGTTTCCTGCTTCCAACTGTCTTTGATAAATTTGTTATGAACATTTTGAAGCATTTTATTTTTATTTTCTATTATTTTTGACTTGTAACTTGAGAACTAATGAAGCATTCTCAATACTCTCAATTGTAGAGAATCTAAATGCAAAGAGAATGAGCCCTAACACAACTCGATCAGATTAGTAGTAACGGAAAAAACCCGGAAAAAAATTGTTTTTTTTTAATTCATTACACCACCATTTTTCAAGTTTTGAAGCAGGCTTTTTACGACATAGTGATTGATATGTACTTTATGTGTGAAAAACGCAGGCACTGTTGATAATTGCTATTTGTTTTTTTTAATGCATCTTATTGCAGCAGACCTGGATGCGTCATAGGTGGTCCGATTTCAATTTTCCTGGAAGATTTTGATAGTTAAAGTATAGTTCTACAAAATGAGTATTCTCATTTGTTGTTGAAATGCTGCGAAGTAGGTGAAAAATACTTGCAAACATGACCGAAAACAGTCCATTGCATGAAAGCGGCTCGGGAGTGGGAGTAGAGCAGCAGATTCATAGCGGGCGCAGCACGCTTGTATGACTATACATACGCTTCCCTGCGTCTGCTTCTCTACCCCCCCTACTCAGCCGCTTTCACTCACTCGCCCATTTTCAATCATGTTTGTAAGTATTTTTCACCTGTTTTCATCAGCATTTTAACGCAAAATGGGAATGAACCTTTTGTAGTACTATACTTCTACTCTTGAAATTTTTTTGAAAAATTGGAATCGGACTATTTATGTCGCATCCAGGTCTGCTGCAATAAAGTGCATTAAAAAATTTAGATTACAATTATGCCAACACTAATGATTCGACAACGCTTGAGTTTTTACACATGAAGTACGTATTGATCACTACTATGTGGTGGAAAGTTTGCACTTAAACTTAGAAAGTGGCGGAGTTATGAATCATCTACAATTCGTCCATTGAGAATATCGAGATTGATTCATTAGTTTTCAAGTTACAAGTCAAAAACGATAAGAAAAAAATAATAATAAATTCAGCAATGACAGTTGGGAGTTGGAAACATAACAAGATATAACTACGGACGGTCTTTCGGACAGTCGGTTTCCTGTCACAGAATCAATAGAGCAGAAAATCTCTATTGATTGGCCAAATGAATCCATGCTTGTTGAGGTAAGATAATCTTGATTTTATAATTTTTTCTAATGTTTTTGCTATGCTCGAGATCAGAGTTATTGGTATGTTGTTCGGAACTTCATGTTTGATTCCTTTTTTGTATATCGGCTTGATGACATCAATTTTCAGTTCTTTGGGAAATTTTCCAGTTTCTAATGCTTTATTAAATATAAAATTCCAAGGAACCGCTATTTCTGCTTTTATCTCTTTGAGTGATTCTGCTCTGATGTCATCAATACCGGACACTTTATTTATTTTCAAGGATGCCATTGATTCGATAATTTCATTTCCTGTTGTAGTTTTGAGGAATATGGATTGCATAGAACATTTTTTTTAAGGGGGGTGTTCACAGGTTGGTTCATTTTTCTTGCGAGATTTCTGTCAACTGATAAGTAGTGGTTGTTGAAACATTCTGCAATTTGTTTTTTTATGGTAGGTAAGACAATGTATCATTTCTCATGGATTTTATTTTGATTTTTTTTTGTTTCCAGATATATACTTCACAGTTTTCCACAAGGCTTTGGTGTCGTTCACCATGTTTCGGTAATTGATATATTGTTTTTTCAGTTCTGGATCATTCGGTGTATTGTTCAGATTTCAAAATAATCTGTCTCTGGTATTGATGGAGTCTACCAGCCCTTGCGTGATCCATTGTTTACGTTTAATGTCTTTGTGTTTTATTTGCTTCGTTTTTGTGTGTAATAAACACACAAGAGCATTATTTCAAAAATTTGTAAGAATTGTGTAACGCTCTCATCAATATATACAATAGCGATAGAGTCAATATGAGACCAACCATACTCTACAAGTTCCTTTTTCAATCAATATATTCATGATATTTTATATCTGATACTTCGGTGTTCCTGAAAATTTTTAAAGGTAATTTTAATATCGTGGTATAATGATCACTTATAGCGCTTTTTGAGAAAATTCGCAATGTTTTATTTGTTTTTGTTTTAACAAAAATGTGATCAACACATGTTCCACTTCTTTGTTGGGTTTCTGTTTATAATTGGTGGATAGTTATCATGTCATCTTCGACTAGGATATTAAGTTGATCTTTCCCAAAATTACATGAGTATCAGTTTCGATGCATCAGAAAGGTCACTAGGTACCGCCAGTTAAAGTTTATCTTTTCCGGCGTACCTATAGGTGTTACAAGATCGATGATGGTTTGTTTACGTTGTGTCTCACTTCAGCCAGAGTTCTTTGGACTTTTGGCTGGTTGACTACTCCGTACTGATGAGGGCCAAGAAGCCTGAAACCGGTATGCGGATTGTTAGGTGAACACGACTTAAATTAAACATAATCGAGCTTATCAGAAAGAAACATTTGCATTCAATGTCCATTGATATTTTATGGAAGTATGCATGGATTTTCAGGTGAATATCATTCAACGTTCTGCGTGGTATTTGCCAGGAAAGTAGTTGTTTTTCACCTGAGATCTACCTTTCTCTGGTTCAATTTTATATTGAATCCTTTATGTGAAGAAAACCGTTTAATTTCGATTTTTCTATTCATTCCACTTCACATGGCACTATATGCTAGACGGGCTTGCCACTCCTACTGAGAAGGAATCTTTTATTTAGAAACCTATCGAGGTGGGAGATTTTCGGAGTGTTTCTTTCTGTCACTAGGTACCGCCAGTTAAAGTTTATCTTTTCCGGCGTACCTATAGGTGTTACAAGATCGATGATGGTTTGTTTACGTTGTGTCTCACTTCAGCCAGAGTTCTTTGGACTTTTGGCTGGTTGACTACCTGTACTCGATGAGGGCCAAGAGCCTGAAACCGGTATGCGGATTGTTAGGTGAACACGACTTAAATTAAACATAATCGAGCTTATCAGAAAGAAACATTTGCATTCAATGTCCATTGATATTTTATGGAAGTATGCATGGATTTTCAGGTGAATATCATTCAACGTTCTGCGTGGTGTTTGCCAGGAAAGTAGTTGTTTTTCACCTGAGATCTACCTTTCTCTGGTTCAATTTTATATTGAATCCTTTATGTGAAGAAAACCGTTTAATTTCGATTTTTCCCATCAGAAAGGTATTTGCGAAGATTTTTGATGAATATGTTTTCATCTGTTGATGGTGGTCGATATAGACCAGTTATAAAGAAGTTTTTTTCATCCACTTTTATCGAGATTAAATAGCTCTTATTATTTCGAAATTAATTATTTCCAAATTATAGCTCAGATTTCCTTGTATATAGATAACGACGCCATCGCATTCAATTTTACCCTCGTTATATAATATATCATAACCATCTTGCTTAAACATATTCAAATCTTGGATGTTCCACGTTTCTGTCAGAATAATGCAATGATAATGATCCTTTAGTTCAGATAGGTATATTTCCAATTCACTGATATTTTTTGCAATACTTCTTATATTTTGATGTAGGATATTGACGTTGTATTTTTGGTTTTCCTTGAAATTGTTATAGTCATTTTTATTAACAATTTTTTCAGATTCAATGAGATCATGAGTTCATTGGGCGAATGTTGCCCTCCTTCATTTGACCCACTCTGTAGCTGTCTCGAAAGTCTTTTCCACTGCAACTGATTCCAAGAGATCCGTTTATCACTTCGAGAGTTTTATTGAGTGCATTCGGTTCACGTTCATCAATACCATACAGGGTGATTCAAAAGTACTTTTACAAACTTCCGGAGATGATTTCTCATAATATTCTTATTTGAATTGTTCAAATAAATATACCGGGTGGCCCATTAGTGTGAGGAAGTACAGTATCTCGCCTATAATGAGGAGTATGATCGAGTGTTTCAGATAAAAGTTAAATGGTTCACTTTGTTGCTTATTTCAAGAATATTGTGGAATATACAGAGCGTTCCTTCGAAGCGGGGCAATACAAATCATCATTTTTTTAAATAGACCCCCCTGTAAATTTTTTCGCCGTTGAACTGAGCAAAATGTTTTACATAAGGAGGTATTTCCTTTTTTCGAAAATTTTGCGGCGTTGTCAAGCTATTGCTGAAAGTATGAAAATCCTCGGAAAAATAGACCACCACAAATGCCATCATAAAAAATTTATGGATGAAATTTAAGCAGAATTATTTGAGACATGCAACACCAAGAGTGAGATGAAATGTCGGTATGGACTGAAAATAACATTTCTCAAACAGGACATTTTATACAGAGGCATTAACTTGACAAACTTCGAATATCAAAAACTTGATTTTTTTAAATGAAACACCCAGTATGTTATGTCACCATTTTGAAGAACAACTTTATTCCTACAATTTTTGTTTATATGACTTAGCCCCTTAAATTGACAGATTTTGTGAAATTTGCAATTTTATTTTATTTCGACTAAAACTGCGTGTTTATCACTTTAATATTTACAAAATTCAAGAACTAACAGTTTTCTATAGGTTATACTCCCTACAAAACGCTCACTTAACCACAGACAATATCTACAGAGCTGAAATAATACTAACCGGTTGCTTGTAAACTGGTTCATGTTGCGCAAATAAATGCGTCATGCACTTCTCAGTAAGGCAAGTGGTGGTTCTCGTGTGCGCCATGCGCAATGAAACTGTTATGAAAGTGGGCTATGAATTTGACATTCAATGATCGATAAGTTTTGGCATAAAACAAAAATTACTGTCATGCAATTTTGTATCTATCGCTTTATAATAAGAAGCATTTGAAAGTGATAAAAACTGTTTATTAGACCAGAATTTATAATGAACGATATCCAGACAGGCGACAACCCAGAAAAGAAGCGTTTGAAAAGTTGCTTCTTCGATTTACTCGAACAGGAAATGTCGCATATGAAAAAATAGATAGAACCAAAACTGCATTAACTGAAGAAACTGAAATGACTGTCATCTTGAAAGTTACAGAAGATCATCATATCTCGCATAGAGAAATATCCAAACAAACTGACATAAGCCGGACTGTCATACAAATAATTTTGAAAAAGAATAAGTTTCATCCCTACCGTTTTCAGTTACATCAAGAGTTATTAGATGATGATTTTGAGAAAAAAGTAACATTTTGTGAATGGGCTCAGCAACAGTTGCTACAAGACAGATATTTTTTTAATTATGTTTTATTTTCCGATGAAGCAACATTTCATAAAAATTGGTTTGTACATAGACATAATTTCTATTATTATTCAACAGATAACCCCCATTTCTTTCGAACCACCAGTCAGATAAAGTGATCCCTAAATGTATGGGGTGGCATAATTGGAAATTTTATCGTTGGGCCATATTTCTTTGAGGGAAGAGTTAATGGCTTGATTTACCTCGATTTTGTGAAAACCAGTTAGCACAATTGAGTAATCATTTACCCATTCGAATCAAACGAAGAATGTGGTATGTATACGACGGAGCACCTGTTCACCACACTGTTCCTGTTGATAATTATTTAGACACTGCATTTCCCAGAAGATGGATAGGTAGAGGAGGTCCTTTCAAGTGGCCACCTCGCTCACCAGATTTGACAAAAATGGATTTTTTTATGTAGGGCTACGTTAAAGATGAAGTTTATAGAACACCCCCATCTACAAAGGAGGATATGAAAAATAGAATTAGGGATTTATTCCAAAATATTCCTGTCAGCATGTTGAGGCGAGTTAATGAAGAATTTCAAAACCGAATACATTATTGTTTGGATGTAGCCGGTGGTCACTTTAAGCAGTTGTTATAAATTTCTAATATTTTTTTTTGTTATCGTTTCAATTATTTACTCTCATAAATAAAAAAATAAATAAAAAGTTTTTACCGTTTACCAGCTGTCCTCCCCTTATGAACGGAGTCGGAAAATCTCTCAGAAAATAGATTCTGCAGTCGCTAGGCTTTGAACCCACACGACTGGCAGATAGAATGATTGAAAAGCGATGCTTCTAACAACACGGCTACCTGGTCCTAAATACTTCAACGAAAACATGTTTTCCAGACTTTTCCCAACCGATTTTCAGTTTGAAGTTTGACAATGAAATTATGTTAAATTCCAGTAACAGTAACTAAGTGTCAAAATCCTAGCTGGCCTTACGTAAATAGAAAGAGAAATTTTGACAAATTGAAAATTGAATTGCAAATTTTACAAAATCTGTCAATTTTAGGGGCTAAGTCATTTCAACAAAAATTGTAGGAATAAAGTAGTTCTTCAAAATGGTGTCATAACATACTGGGTGTTTCATTTAAAAAAATCAAGTTTTTGATATTCGAAGTTTGTCAAGTTAATGCCTCTGTATAAAATGTCCTGTTTGAGAAATGTTATTTTCAGTCCATACCGACATTTCATCTCACTCTTGGTGTTGCATGTCTCAAATAATTCTGCTTAAATTTTATCCATAAATTTTTTATGATGGCATTTGTGGTGGTCTATTTTTCCGAAGATTTTCTTACTTTCAGCAATAACTTGACAACACCGCAAAATTTTCGAAAAAAGGAAATACCTCCTTATGTAAAACATTTTGCTCAGTTCAACGGCGAAAAAATTTACAGGGGGGTCCATTTAAAAAAATGATGATTTGTATTGCCCCGCTTCGAAGGAACACTCTGTATATTCCACAATATTTTTAAAATGAGCAACAAAGTAAACCATTTAACTTTTATCTGAAACATTCCATCATACTCCTCATTATAGGCGAGATACTGTACTTCCCCACACTAATGGGCCACCCGGTATGTCCGGAAACGCTTCGTTTCCAAGATACATGGTGTTGGAGTTAAATTTTTATTTTCGTTTTTTTTTAATAACTTTCGAAGTACTGACCTCAATTAAACGAAGAGAGGTTGAGAGGTTTTTTAAAGTGTTAAATTCGAACCTGATGCTATTATTGCTCTCACTCGTAGGGGGCGCCATCTACACGTCTTTTTCTTTATTGATGATTCATAACTTTTTTGAACGTTCTTCAAGCAAATTTTTTCAGTAAAAAAATCAATTCTCCTATCATATCTCCCTAAAAAGCTACCTTGTTACAAGTAGCCATAAGCAACCGTTTTCTAGATATTCAGACTTGAAACTTTAAAGTCGATTATTTGATAATCGATGCGTGTTGAAGTTACTACCATTATTTTGTATTTTTCACAAGAATGCTTAGGAAATGAATTTGACGTTAAAGTAAGTAGTTTTGTTTTTTTAGGGGGCGCCACCTATTCTATTCATTTTTACTCGTTTGAAATAGTTATTTTTGTATCAAGAGTACAAAATCTGTATTTGTTTTAATAAAATTTGCAAGAAATATCAGCATTTTATTCGAAGAAATTTTGAATATGTAGAATAAAATAAAGGCAACTGAATTGTATTCAAATGAATTGTTCAAAGTGTCCACCTTCAGCGAAGATACAGGCATTCAGTCTTCTAGTCATTGAATCTTGTACCCGCTCGAAAATGATTGGTGTGTTTCTTTTTGTTTCACAGGCGTCTACTATTCGGTTTCTCAGATCTTCCCCGTTCGCGACTGGAGTTTTATAAACTACTGACTTCAAATGTCCCCAAAAATAAAAATCTAGCGGGTTTAGATAAGGGGTGCCCACGCGTGGTTAGGTTCTTCCACACCCCTACCGATCCATCGATTTGGATAGACTGTGTTGAGGAATTCCCTGGCTTCAACGCTAAAATGAGCCCCATCATACATAAACCACATGCGGCTACGAATTTCTAATGGTACATTCTGAAGTAGTCCCGGAAATTAATTTTCTAAAAAGTCTCTGTAAGTTGCGCCATTCAGTCGGAACGGAAGAAATAAAGGACCTATCAAATAATTTTCAATTGTAGCCGCCCTTACATTTACAGAAAATTGATGCTGATAATGTCTTTCACTAACTGCGTGCGAATTTTCCAGAGCCCAAACATGGTTGTTATGAAAGTTTGTGATAGCATTTCGGGAGGAGTTTGTCTCGTCCGTGAAGAGTACATATCTTAAAAATTGAGGATTTCCAGCCAATTTTCTCAAAAACCACTGACACAAAGTGATGCGTTGGGGAAAGTCTCGTGGCAAAAAAAGCTTGTACCCTTTGAATATGGTATAGATAAAATTGTTGATCGTGGATAATTCTCCAAACTGTGGACTGAAACGAATTGAGAGCTTCAGCAATTATTCTCGTACTTGTTTCTGGATTCTCCCCGAGAGCGTTTAAAACAGCTTTCTCCAATTCTGGGGTTCGGACTGCCCGTGGTCTTCCAATAATATCAGCTGCCCTCTTGAAGCTACCTGTTTCTGCCAAACGACGGTTGGAGCTGAAGGCAGTACTCGATTAGGAAATCGCTCCTGGTAAATACGCCTTGCTTCGCGCGCATTGCCATCCGCAAGGCCATAAACGAAATGCATATCGGCTTTAATGAGCATTATTGTTTGAATAATCAATGTTTTCAAAATTAGTGTTTTAAAACTTACAGAAACTTCAACAAAACAACAAAACGTTTAACTGTCACATAATATGTAATTACAGAAACAACTTACTTAAACATCAAATTCATTTCCTAAGCATTCTTGTAAAAAATGCAAAATAATGGAAATACCTTCAACACGCATCGATTTATCAAATAATCGATTCCAAATATCTAGAAACCGGTTGCTTATAGCGACTTGTAACAAGGGTAGCTTTTTTACGTAGATATGATAGGGGAAATTATTTTTTACTGAAAAATATGCTAGACTTACGCTCAAAAAAGTGTAGGTGGTGCCACCTACGAGTGAGAGCAATAATAACATCAGGTTCGAATTCGACACCTCAAAAAACCTCTCAATACCAATTTTCGTTTAATTGAGGTCAGTAATTCAAAAGTTATTAAAAAAAAAACGATAATAAAAAAAAACTTTAACACCCTGTATCTTGGAAAAGAAGCGTTTCCGGACATATATTTATTTGGACAATTCATATTTGAATATTGTGAGGAATCACCTCCTGAAGTTTGTCAAAGTACTTTTGAATCACCCTGTATATCATAAAATAATATTTTTTCAGTATTTTCTTTATTTTTGTTATCCGTTTCCAATTCAACAATTATTTAATTAAGGTAGTTTATTTTACGTGTTAGTTTATTTCGCAGTTCTTTTAATTCAGCTTTCAGCTCTTTGTTCCCATCCCTTGTAGCATTATATGGATCCTCTAATGTGATTTGACACATTCCTCTGTCCAGTAGTAATTCAGTTTACGTGTATATTAGCGCTGGAATTCGCATCAGGTACATTCGGTGTATTTGGCTACTCAATGTGTACTGAGCGAGCACTGTTGTGGGTGGATATCAATCGGTTTTAACTGAAGCACTATTCAGTCCCCTCTCATAGATTATCTATTATCAGTTTTAGCGATTTTAGCCTTTACTTACAGGTATTTAAGAAATTCTGCAATCTCATTGTTGATTTCCACTGGAAGCACTTACTTTTTCACGTTTATATTTATGTCACTTGTTACTATTGATATCACTGTTTCAACAATGGAGTATATCAATGTTTTTGTCATTTGTAACTACTTGAAATAACGGTTTTAAGCACATCGATTTGAGTCGAGTCAACACGTGATTCTCGGTTGGACACAATTATTACAGGACTATTATTGGTTCCATATTGTACATATTATTTATGAATATTGGCATTTCAATAATAATAATCGCTTCCATTGGCATATATCAGAATTTCAAGTAAAAATAAAGGGGGGAACGATCTACCAAAAGACAGAGTGAGTTTTTGTTTGATACACTAGGAAACTAACAATTGCTCTCCTCCACTCAACCCTGAGAAATGGAACTAAATACAAATCTGAACTGAACATAACTAGATAAAGCACTGGAAAATACAACTATAAAGTAGATAGATATATAAATGTTTATTGACCACGATATGTGGAGAATACATTTGTAGCACGTCATAAGATGACAAACAAATGAATTTCAGATAACAAAACATATGAGTAACTTATATTACTAACATGAAAAAAGTCGTCTCTACGTATATGTTTCATTTTGAATGAGAAACATGTTTCGGACCTCTATAGGTCATCTTCAGTCTAGATGTGTGGAAGATGGACCTATAGAGGTCAGAAACATGTTTCCCTTTCAAAATAAAACATATACGTGGAGACGACTTCGAGTTTTTTCATGTTAGAAATATGCCACTCCACTTTCAGCAACCATGGACCCAAGCCTTCGTTTAATATTACAAAATACATATAAAATGGAACCACATTATATAATAGACATAGATGAAGACATATTTTATTTTACTGCGTTTACGGGTAGTATACAGGGTGTCAGTAAATAAGTGCGACAAACTTCAGGGGATGATTCTGCATGAGAAAATAATGACAGTTTGCTATATAACTTTTGCCGCAAATGCCTCGTTTTCCGTGATACGGGGTGTTTAAATTTTTTTTTTAAACTGACTATTTATTTATTGCTTTGAAACCGGTCGAGATATGCAAATGACAATAGATTTAGATGATTTTTCAAGGCGCATGCGCTCGTTTTGAGACCCAAAGTCTGATTGGCTATTGGGAAAGTGAATAGCCATTGGTTAGTTTTGAAATAACAATTTGAGATTGGCTTAGTTCAAAATTAGCGGTATTTTCACATTATGTCAACAGTCAACTTCATGAAAAATGCACCTGCATACATTGGCGTTCGTAACTGAATAAGTAAGATTAAGTACTTATTACCTATTTTATACCGCCAAAAACCTTTCATTCGTGGATAAAATAATGTACACAAATATTTTCTGATGGTGAGTTTTCTTCTCCATGTAAATTCAAGTCAACTATCCATAGGAAAACACGGAAATATTTTATTTCCTTAAAAAAAAAATCGCCGTCAATGCCGTTGGGTCTGACAGGTAAACAAAGTTAGTCATATGTCATCTAAATGAAAAAGCCTATAGAGGTAGCGGTTTTGAATTCAATTGAGGAAGATCATGGATTAAGTACATGAGAAATTGGGAACAATTTGAATATCTCACATATTTTTGTTTGGAAAATTCTCCATGACTTTTTATCATATCCCCACCATATCCAACAGATTGAGGCGCTACTCCTTTGCGACTTTCCATTACGGATGAACTTCTGCCAATGGTTCCTTTACAAAGTGTATGAAAATCCATTATTTGATACTTACATTTTATTCACCGATGAACCCAATTTTTCCAGTAACGCCATTCAAAACTTCCACTAAAATCATTTTTGGGCTGAAGAAAATCCACATGCAATCTTGGAATCGCGTCGCCAGGAGCAGTTTTCCGTTAACGTGTGGGCTGGAATATGTGGTGATTATTCAATTGGACCCTAGGTTGAATGGACATAATTACCGACAGTTTCTCGAAGAAGAATTGCCAGCTTCGATGGAAGATGTTCCCATTTTATCAAGAAATCGACTGTGGCTTATGCACGACGATGAGCCAGCGTACTTCATCGAACATTCAAACCAAAATTACAATAATCTCTGGATAGGTTGAGGAGGACCACTGCCATGGCACCTAGGTCCCCTGATCTCAATATCATTTCCTGTGGGGTCATCTTGAAACATCTCGCGAAACTATAAGAACAGTCCCGGCATTTTCCAAAGAGTACGTGAGTTCATGAGAAAAATAGCAGAGGCGTGCATATTTCCAGGATGTTCACATTTTGAACACCTGATTTAATTTTTTTTTGCGTTCGGGTTCATTTTGTGTTAGCATTCCAAAATTTATTTAGATTACTCTTATTTCATATTTTTACCGTTTAAAAATTTTTCTCTTGAATAAATTTCTGTTTGAAGTTATTCAAATTGTTTTTTCTCGTGAGTGGTCCACCGAAATGCAAATGAATAACTTTAATTTTTTCATGCAAAAACCGTACGTCAAACGAAAAAAAAATGAGAATACCAGATTTGCTTACAAAGGAATGAGGATTTCAAAAATAATTTTCACTTGAAAAAGCAGTGGCGTACAACTTCTTTCTTTAAAATTAATCAGTGCTAATACCGCACGAACGCCACGGGCGAGAATAAAAAATTATTTTGTACAGCAGAAAATGCCTTTTGATGCATGACAAATGCGTACCAAGTTCCACAAAAAATATCTGGGGTCAGACCAAAGTTATCATAACAAATAGAATGTTTTCTTAGAACTTTAGCAAAAGCTAAGACTTATAGGACATATATTCATATGATTTTACGAAGTAGAAAAACTCAAAGTCATCTCCACAATTTAATATCGCAATCGAGAGATGACTTTGAGTTCTTCTACTTCGTAAAATCATACCACTCCACTTTGAGATACAATGGACTTCTACAACAGGTTATTCATATGAGGTTTTTCTCAAAATAGATCCAAGAATAACATCCGTGAATATTATCATGTTTTTAAGAAACACCTTGTATAAAGAGCATGTGGAGTTGAAACTTCAAATTCCTGGAATATGGGTCTACAATCGTCCCTGAAGCCACCATCACCTATATTTCGTAGGGCTTTTTCGTTGAGCTTGAATATTTTGAAAGAGTAGATTACCCCATAGAATTATTCCACAATGAATGTGCCAGTTGGAGAGAGCATTTTTTTTTTAATGTTCTGGTTCCCACGAAAAGGGATATCCTGTAATGTTCAGAGAACATCGTGGGAACCAAGGGAAATAATGTAGGAGTTGGTGTTCTTCTTAAATTTCTGGAGGTTGTATGCCTCGGGGAACACCTCCCTAGGCAATGAGTTCCAAAGCCTCGCTGTTCGTTGGATGAACGAGTCTTTGGAAAGTGATGTTCTGCAGGTCTCCAAAGTGACCACGGAGGGGTGTGATGACTGAACTTGACGGGTTAATCTCGAAGAGACTGCCAAAGCAGGAACGATTGTTGATATTTCAGAAGAGCATCGCCCATGAAAATATCTATAAAATAGAGACAAATCGCCAACTTTTCTACGGTGTTCCAGACAAGTGAGCGAGTTTGTAAGCGAGGCATCACCGACGAGACGAATTGCCCTTTTTTGGACAAAATCCAATAGCCTCAGGATATGTTCAGGTGCCGCGCTCCAAATATGGGAACAGTATTCCAGGACAGGTCGGATCTGTGACTTATAGATCATAAGCAGCTGAGTGGGGGTGAAATAGCTCTTGGCACGAAACAAAAAACCAAGTTTTTGGGATGCACTTCTGGCAATGGACCTCACGTGATTTTCCCAGGAAAGGTTATTGCTGATAGTAATACCAAGCATCGATATGGATGACTTCAGTGGTATGGTTACTCCTGACAAAGTTATGTTAGGCACAGTGAGATCGGCTTTTCTAGAGAAAAGACATGCTTGTGTTTTGTTTGCATTGAATTCTACCAAGTTATTAGATCCCCACTCGAGGATTGTTGCTCAGTCCATATTTATATTATTAACATTTCTTCCTCGTTCATTTCTGGTTTCACGGGCTGATATAGGGGCCCTGGAAGAGAAAGCGGTATGGAGGGTACTATCATCGGCAAAGCTGTGTACTGGACATGAGGTTGCTTTCAACAGGTCGTTGATGTGAAGTAGAAATAGTGTTGGTGCGAGAATAGATCCTTGCGGAACACCAGCATTTATGAGTAGAGTGTCAGATGAAACTCCATCGACCACTACATGGAGACCTGTTTGAGAGAAAACTAGCAAGCAGAGAACACAGCTGAGGGGCAAGCCATAAGACGGAAGCTTGGCGAGGGTCCCTGGTGCCAAACTCGATCGAACGCCTTGGAGATATCTAATGCCACAGCTAAAGTTTCTCCATACTTTTCAATAGATAGCTGCCATATATGTGAGACGTAAGCGAGCAGGTCACCAGTTGATCTCTGATAGCGGAAGCCATATTGCCTATCGTTGACAATTCCTGAGTCTTCCAGATATTTCATGAGCTCGATGTTGATAGCTTTTTCCATCACTTTGAAATAATAGATAGCAGTGCGATAGGTCTGTAGTTGCTAGGTAAGGCCTTTTTGCCTTTTTAGGGACTGGCTGTACTCTTGCAATTTTCCAATTGGACGGAAATACCCCCAAATTGTAAGAGTGGTTGAACAACTTGCAAAGAACAGGTGTTAGTTCGGGGGCACATTTCTTGAGAACAATCGGCGGAATTCCGTCAGATCCACAGGCTTCGTTGGTGTTGAGACCCAGCAAAATCTTTCTGATAGTACGTTGGCGAAAGGTGATCTCGAGCCTGTGACTGTCAATAGGTGTAATGTTCGGGGGTTGTTTTCCCGATGAATCCAGAGTGGAATTTCCAGCAAATAGGTGCGCAAAGATATTGGCTTTTTCCTGGGCAGTCGTTGCTAGTGTTCCATCTTCTTTGGTTAGAGGAGAAATGAGCTGGAAGTGAGTTTCTTCCCACAGCTTTGGCGAAAGACCAAAATAACGGGATCCGTTAGGACATTCAGCAAGTTTTGATCTTATGTTGGCATTGTGGGCATATTTTGAGCATTTGATTGACTCTTTGCATATGCCTCTAGCCTCGACGTATGCTGCTCTGGTCTCAGGGCCTGGATTTTTCAGCCATCGATGGTATGCTGCCTGTTTGGAAGCCACAGCTTAGAGCAGTTTCTGTTAAACCAGGTCTTATCGGATGATGTTCTTCTTTCGGTATTCGGTATGGTTTTGCATCCCAAACATGATGATTTCAGAAATTGTCTCGCACATCGTGTTGGATCTACTGAAGAGAAAAAACTCTCTTCCATGGAAACGCTGAAGAAAAACATACGAAGACCTTCCCAGTCGGCCCGAATTGTAATGCCACATGAGACGGGGTGGTATTGTGCAGCTCTGATGGTAGATGGAAAGAGCATGTTGTGGAGATGAGGGTGTGATCAGAGTTTCCAAGGGGCAACAAACTTCTATTCTATACGGGCCAGGATTGGTGGTGGGGAAAAAAAGATCTAGTGTATTGGCAGACTGGTTGTTGACATCAGGGGATGCGGTTGGTAGCTCGACCAGTTGTTCTAGACCATGAGTGATGGCGAAGGCCTTGGCTTGACGACCGCACATCTGTTTTGTTAGAGAATCTGAGCCAGGCAGCGTTATGTACATTAAAGTCTCCCATGATTATGGTTTCAGCTGTTGGATGGTTCTCCTGAATGTAGTCCAGTTTGAGGAAAAAAAACTCAAAGGGTCGTTATATGAAGGTTCATTGGTGATAGGTAAAGGCAGCAGAGGAACTTAGTCAGTTTGGTATCAGATAGCTTGAACCACATCCACATCAAAGTCTTTCGGTTCCAAACTTCCACGCTGGCATGAAAGGTTAGCCTTAGCGTAAAGGCAGACTCCACCTTTGACCTGAATCGAGAATGGAGTTCGTAACCAGGACAAAGCATATGGACCTTGTTGGTGGACGAGTTTCGTGTTTCTGTTAGAGCCAGAATATCGGTTTTTCGTCTGTAGGTGATGGTGGACGTCATTGATGTTCTTGAGTCCGCGGATGTTGCAAAATTAATTTTTAATGTTGGTCCCCTCGAGTACCTCTCGCCCGGAAATGAATGGAGGGTATTTTACTTCCGAGTGTTTTACTCTAGGAGACTTCATCATTATTACTATTAGGATGCACCTGAAAATAAAGGAGGAATTGGGGAAAAGGAAAGAGGGAGACCGGAAAGTATCGACCGAACACTGAAACATGGAATGGTCCATTTCACAGCACACAAAGTCGATATGGTGGTATTTCACCGGGCTATGAGACCATCTTCCACCTACGGTTATCCTTTTAGTCGCCTCTTACGACAGGCAGGATTTACCATGGGGCTATTCTAAAGCCGACCCCATACGACTAAAAATATATATATATATATATATATATTTCCTTTCTATTTAATAATTTCAAGAATGATTACCTATCATAACAAAAATGAAACTCCGGCTATTTGTCTAACCCTTTTTCAACACCCTTTCCACCTCATACCAGCTCAGTCGGTACGCCTATGAAGAATGAGTCTTCTCTATCATCAGCGGCAGGTTCAGTAGTGCCAACTTGATGTCAAAATGTGCTATTTTGCGGGAGATTATGGTTAGATGTTCAACAGAATCAAAGAATGCAGAGAAATCGTCAAATAGTTGCTTTTATTGAAATAAATCCTTAAAATTGACCTTCTCTGCGAAATCTAACTCATCTAACTGAGAAATGGTGGAAACTTGTTTATGTGTGCTGAATACTTGTTGAATGAACGTTTGAATGTTATGAAAAGTCCGTGAGCATCAAAAAATCATTAAATGTTCAAAAGAAAGGACACAAGTTATCAAATAGCCAATATAAGTTTCTGGACCTGTGCACTGTGTTTTTTGAAATACCTTGCAATTCTTCCTTGATGGTGTTCTCCTGCCTCTTGGAAGTGTTCGTGCTTACTGGAACATACAGCTACACTGCAAAAAGCCCCTTTTGTTCGTGGGAATGGCATGGACTGGACTTTGTTATTTTAATAAGGTAAGTGGTTTCTTCTAGTTTGCTTATCTTTCCATTTGTATGTGAATCAGTTATATAGCGGTTTTAGATAGTTTTGCTTTGTTTTCATCTTGATTTCTGTTATATTTTTCTCTCTTTGATTTTATTTCAATTTTTTCTTCTCCTCAGCTTGTTACATTTCCTCTTGGCAACCCACATATTTTGTTTCTTTTCTCAAATTTCAATATTTATTGCCACTTTCCATATCACTGTTTGTTATTCTAACTTATTCTAATGATTTTATTTACAATATCTAATTCTAAACCTTATATACTATGTACAAATTTGGATTAAATTCATATTTGACATTTTTTTATGTTTATAATTTTTATATTTCATTGTTTGCCTCGCATTGTTTTTGCTGTTGGGTTTTCTCCGTTTATGATTTACCATACAGGATGTTCCATCTTGTATACCATTTCTTCATCTACTTGAGATACAATGTTTTTTCATTAATTTGAATTTCCATATTATTTTTATTGTGTATGCAAACTGAATGTATTGTTGGTCACATATGAAGATACTTCAGTACTGACCTTTTGATACATTTGCGTTGACTAAAGCATGGTATAATATTCTAGAATAGTAAAAAGCATAGAAAAATTGTAAAACGAACCTGAACCACGATAACTCAAGTACCTAATAATAACAATGAATTATCATTTCAATTATTTTATAAACATGACCCAACATAACAATCAATATATATATATATATATATATATATATATATATATATATATATATATATATATATATATATATATACATAATGTATCCCTATTCAGAGAGGCATGATACTTACTCTTATGAATAAGCAGTATTGTTATTCTCAGGAAATACCTTGCATTAATTTATATCGAAAATTCCATCTAATATATAATATTAGCCATAATAGTAGAGCTAATGAAATCTTCCTCAAAGAACTATAGAATGAACAATTCATTAGGGTGTCAGAATTTTTGTGAAAGTCACTTCGATGACTTTTTTGTAGGTTCAATAAAACTCATTCTCTCTTACTTTATTTCACTGTGATTATTCGAAGCGAATTCAATTATCTTAACGAACATTAACTGCTGGGTGAACTACTGGATGGATAGTATGCGAACTTGCTCTATATCCAGTAATCCACTTAAACCAGGATCACTTCAGTAGCACACGTTTTAATTTGTTTGAGCGGACCCATCTTGTAATGGTGTAATTCCCGTCCATTTTCATTACCGTCCATCCTAGTTGCGCTGAGAGGATGAAATTCAACCACTTGAACACACATATACTCATATTTGAGCATACATGAGAGGAACAATCCGGCGTCGGTGTTCGGTTTCGATGAAAGCCCTCGTGAGATTTATATGGGTTGCCTCTTTCGAGTATGCTTGATAAAACTTCCCGAATCGTGGAAGATGAGTGGTATACACGAAGTTAGTTCAGTTAGAATAATTTCCATCGAACATGTATATGCTTGGATATGAACAAACTTCCGCATGCTCCTGAGATCCACTGGATTTTTCTTTATGACTTAGATGATTACAAAAGGAATTCCATTCTTTCAAAAAAATTATTTTATGTCGTGTTTTGACCTTGTATTTTTCCTAAGATATGATTTAAAGAGTGATTGTGGTGTAGAGTCGCCCCTGACCCTGGACCTTCAAAAACAAGCTTTTATTCAACTGCACAAAAAATAAAAAAATTAAACAGTTTAGGAAACCCATTATGTTGGAAATACCCCAAACCCACAAAAGGGTTGAATATGGCTGCACTATAGAAGTGTCATCAGTATAGATTCATCTATTCGAAACCCAGGCTTCCGGAACTCCTTGCGAAGCGTATCAGTTTCCGGGAAGCTGAGGGCTTCAGTGAAACCCCTTCGGAGAACTTAAGCCTTCTGCAAAATAGCGCAAAGCAGCTGTTCTGCAGTTTCAGCAAAGTTCTCGCAGTAACGGCACAGTTCTTCGTCTGATCTATCCATATTTTTGAGGTGATACCTCAGAGGACAATGTCTGGTGAGCAGTCCCGTTACCAGTTTCGAGTCTTTCTGGTCCAACTCGAGAAGCTGTTCAGCTTTCTTTGGTGATGGGCTCAGAAGCCTTTTCCCTTGTCCTTGCCCTAAAACCCTATTTCAATGGATTTTAATTTGGTCAGCTTCCCAGCACCAAAACTCTTCGTTCTATGTGGGCTTTGGAGAGATCACAGAAGGGTTCCGGGCCAGGAAATTTAGTGTTTGCGCCTTCCTTGGCAAGGCTATACGCTTCTGTATTGCCTTTGATTCCCTTGTGGCACCCATATCAGAGTTACCTGATTGTTCGTAGCCAGTTGTCCCAAGTCAGTCTAGATTCTCAAGTATGTGACTTTGGAGCTTTAGTGCTGCTTGGCTGTCTGATAGGATATAGATTTTTGCCACCATGAAGCCTCTTTCAAGGCATTCTCGGGCGCAAATTTTTATAGCATGGGTTCCTGCTAGAACAATTGTTTTCGTTTTGAGAGCCCAAAATTAGAACCCAACACTCCTCCAGCATTAAGACACTCCTCCGGCATAAGAGTCCCTTTCCCATTCAGCCAGTTACTTTATGTTATTTGTCCTTGCGCAATACAACCATAGATTTGTTATAATTTTATTCTTTTTTAAATGTCAAGCGGTTCTTCCACCGACCTATTATTCTAATTTAAAAAAATCTCGAAGGAGTTATTACATGGTTATAATCTTCTTACCCAGCAGTCGATCAGGGCATTTTCACAAGACATATATAGGTAGACCACGGTTGGGAGAGTATACCACGATTGGGAGGAATGTAGACAGAAATCTACACGAGCAACAAGGAACGCAAGGATATGATAATACCACACAAACAAGAGAGACGCACTGCTGTGCGCCCCTCCTGTTACTTTACCCGACGCACTAACTGACCACGTGGTAATGTGACACAGCGCACAGCTTGCCGAGCCGTGGTTGGGAAAACACAAGATCTTTACAATTATTACCTTTTGAAACATGCCGCCTATTTACACAACCGCAGAGAAAGTACAATAGATTCGGCTATTGTTTTGCCCAAAATGGTGATTTGTTCGAACATTTAATAGAATAATTCCGGCCACAATATAATTAATTTGGTTTATCTTTTCTTGTAAATATTTCTTTTCTTTATTCAAGAAATAATTGTTTTTCTGTTAGAAATGAGTTTTTCGTTTTTATTGTCTTACAGAAATATCGTTTGCTTTTGTTTATGTTTGAGAATTTTCTTCTGTTATCGCGGCCACCACGTCACCGAAGATATTTTGATCTACCTGTCGTCCGACAGATTAAATTGAATCAATGATTCAGTTCAATTTGTTCAAATTATCTGAAGTGAAATTATCTTCAATAATTCTCCTTCATTGCACATTCTCCCGACTGCTGCTGGTATGATACTGACGTCCTGAGCTGACCGCCGGGACCGCCCTGATTCTCCTATCTCTGTGTCGTAACGTAAATATCCCTTCCTCGAGCGAATCGAGAAGAAATTGTAATGCTCTCTCAACATAAAGCAAGCTATTCTTTACGCTCTCATGAAACCATCGTACCCAGGATAAATACTTTTCGATACTGCATAAACAATTGGGTATGATACAAAGAATACGATAAATATAGCCCACTTAATAATTTTGTATTTCGTTCAAAAATATTTTTACTATGAAAATCGTAGCAGAGCGCGATTAGGTATACCTTGATAAATTGTATACGAAACATTTCTGACAATTTGAATGATTTTGAAGTTACTTACTCGTCAGGTTTTACAAGAAGTCCATAAAATCCGTTTCCAGTTCATATAAAAGAAGTGAGAACCTTGAGTACAGATAACATGATAAAATATTTTTTCAAATAACACTTCTGGGTTATGAATTTGTTTACCTGGTTTCGTAGTGGGATGAATTAATGAAATACACCAATTCATAATCCATGAGTGTTATTTCAAGAAATATTTCATCATGTTATCTGTACTTAATGTTCCCACTTCTTTTATATAAACTGGAAAGAGATTTGATGGACTTTTTGTAAAACCTGACGAGTGAGTTACCTCAAAATGATTTTTATTCAAATTGTCCAAAAATGTTTGGTATACAATTTATCAAAGTATTGCAGGTAAGCACTGTAGATGACAGTCTTCCCTGTCCCTGGATTCTGTACCAGAGACCTGATGGCAGTGAAAATACTCGTGCACACCAAAGACCGCATTCAAGAATTGGTAGTCTGGTCTCCTGGAGAGATACTGTGAGGAGTCTGGGATGGGTTTACTTATGGGATGTGACTCGAACGCCCATCACATACTGTGGGACAACTTAGACACTAATCCCTTGCTAGAATTCCTCATCACCAGCAACCTCGAAATAATAAACGAGGGCTTGGTACCCACGTACTTTACACCAAGGAAGAAATCGGTGGTAGACCTTACACACGTGACTTACTGAATGAAGTCCAGTCCCTCTTTCGCGAGGAACTAAAAGGCAGACTCGTAGGCTTACTGTCAAAGTACGGGAATGAAGCCGAGATAGATACCGCAGTGGGGTACCTGAGATCATTTCCTCGTACGAAAACAGCTGCCCCCTTAAAGAGAGGTCAGAGAATGCGAGATCGCCCTGGTGGAACTCGGAAATTGAGGACCACCGGAGGAAAACAACAAAGCTTTTAAACGAGGCGAAAAGAACGCAGGTACCACTCCACTGGGACAATTATAGTTCTGCCCAGAGATAGTTCGGAAAGGGCAATCCCAAAGAGGCAGTTGCCCTCAGCAGCAAGGCTCTGCGAAATTCTCTCGAAAGATCTAGGGAAGAGAGTGGGTACACTGTCTCTACCTGATGGAAAGGAAACTATATCAGCGGGGAAGACTTTACATCACCTGATCTCCATACACTTCACTGAATCAGAACCGATCACTCAACCACCCTTGAGGATGAGTCCTATGAGAAAATCCCAGATGGACTACAAAACGGCCTCAAGGGTGGTAACGCATGAAAAGGTTAGATTGTCTGTAAAATCCTTTCCACCATTCAAATCACCAGGGGAAGATGGTGTATTTCTGTCCCTTCTCCAAGAGAGACTGGATAGTATCATCCTCCTGATCCTGAGAATACTTCGATCAGTAAAGATCGTATTTATCCCGAAACCTAGGAAAACCGACTACTTCCAGGCCAAGGCGTACCGTTCTTCCTCATGAAAACGCTCGGAAGGCTGAAAAAATATAATCAACCTTCAATCAGTTTCTTATCTTCCCTCAATAGGCCTACCAAAAATTGTCTTAGTGGAAAATCCTTTGTCGTGCTAGAACTCCCAACACATTATTTTTCACTGGGCTTTCTATTACAACCACAATTTCAATTATATAGTCTCAAGGAATACTGACGTTGAGAATTAATTTGGTTCGTCCACTGAATTTTTACTTCTCAACCAATTCTACCACGCATAACTCTGTACTGGGTTATCCGATTCAGATGATTCTTCCTTTATTCTATAGGGTATGCTTGGAAGTTTGTCTCAATTGAATTTGAAAAAAAATTACAGCCCTGAGGGTAGGAAAATAGAGGATGATTTATTGATTTTACACCTGTGAACCGATTCTGATGAAACTTTGCACAAATATGAAGTTCTGATACCACTACAACATAATGGAGGTTTGGAATTGATCTGATGATGGAGACAGAAGACAGTCGAGGGATCTCTCCAACGGTTCACCGCAGCTACCTCGTGTTTAAGGTAATATTTACGTATATAATCACATGTCCTGGCTACCTGACTCATTTAATGACTGATATACGATCAACGCCCAGATCAAACCGCAAAAAGCTAAAATTTTGAAAGCATATTTTTTTGATATTCCATCTCTAAAGAAGTGAAATAGGAGTTGAAAGTCTGTATAGTTAGTTTTAAAGTTTGGAACATCTAAATTGCTTTTGGTGAGTTTTTGTTACGAATAAAAAATAAGTTTTTGGTGCCGCTTTTACCAGCTAGTATATAACAGGTAATGGTTGAAGAAAAGTGGGTAAGTAAGTATTCTGAAAGTAATAAAAATTTAGTAGATAGCAATTAGTAGATTTTAGTCAGGAAAAATTTAAAAATAAAAACTTTATAACAAAAATCGAACCGACGAAAATATAAACTGAAAAGAAAAAAAAATAACATGAACCTTTTTAGTCTCAATAGCTAAGGACAGCAGGAGTGGAAGAATTTTGCATTTCGTACAAAAATATTTTTATCATGAAAATCGTAGCAGAGCGCTTTCGACTAGATACTTCTTCTTTTTCTTCGCACAAGGTGGGCCGGTTCCGAAGAACCCCGTGCACGTTGGCCTCTCTATTTGATCGGTACATCAGAGAACCATCGGTGCAGTGCAACCCACTGCACAAGCAACAATATGCCTACCAAGCAGGAAACTTCACGGACACAGCTCTCCACAACCTTGTATATAGGATAGAGAGAGACTGGCTAGTGGACAGTCCGCAATATTGCCATTGAAGGAGCTTTTGACAACACGCTATTCGAGTATATCTGCCCCGCTGCAGCGCGGCATGGAATCGATCCCACCCTTATTAGGTGGATCAAAGCTATGCTATCCCAGCGAATGGTAACAGCAAAATAAAACGGGAAAGCCTTAGCTGCCAAGGTATTGAGGGAGTGTCCACAGGGAGGACTTTTATCACCCCTATCATGGTGCCTAATAGTGAACGAGCTCGTCACAGAACTAAATGAGTCAGGACTGTACCTACAAGCGTATGCAGATGATGGTCGGTCATGCTGGCTCAAGACAAACCGGTAAACCTTCTAGGAGAAAACATTGCAGAGTGAAACAGTGGTGTTCTGCCGGTGGGCTTAGAGTCAACCCGGAAAAAGCGGACTTGGTACTTTCCACCAAGTAACGCAAAATAGTAACTATTTCAGAGATACCAATCTCAAGAAGACAGCTTCCGTTCAAGGCGTCGACCAAACACCTTGGAGTCCTCATAGACTCCAA
The DNA here is from genome assembly GCA_018342105.1 of Gonioctena quinquepunctata. NCBI lineage: Eukaryota > Metazoa > Arthropoda > Insecta > Coleoptera > Chrysomelidae > Gonioctena > Gonioctena quinquepunctata. The sequence goes on from JAFIRS010004071.1 coordinate 75,658, forward strand.
GTTGAACGAGCAGATTGAAAACTGAACCAAGAAGGCTCCTATTGGGCATGCAGAAAAGCCTTCGGTAACACGTAGGGCTCGACACCCAAAACCCAACACTGGATCATTCGCCTGACACTAACGTACGGATCCATCATTCGGTGGACCGGTACCATAAAGGGCAAGTCCGGAAACGAACTCGATAAAGGAATAACAGGTGCCATGAGGACGACGCCTAGTAAAGCTCTAGAAGTTCTACTAGGACTACCACCTATGCACCCTGTCATCGAGCATGAAGTCATGCGTACTGCATACAGACTCAAAGGTGCGAGCCAATGGATCGGTACTAAGGCAGACCATGGACACTTAGCTATTTAGAACAAGGCAAGGATGTCCAGTCCTATTGATGGAAAGAGACAGTACCCCACCTGTTCTGGATTTCAGGAAACGACCCAATATAACCATCCTCACAAAAGAGGCATTGAAAGACAATGCGCCCGGCAGATCTCCAAACCTATGGATCAACCTGGTACACAGATGGATCAAGATTTGGGGAATGTCTGTCGCAGGAGTCTACGAAAAAGGAACAAAGAGAGAAATCTCAGGTTTCCTAGGCAAATAGGCCTCTGTGTTCCAGGCTGAATTATATGCCATACTCACCTGTGTCCAGGAAAACCTCGACAATAAAAGTCGGGGACCTACTGCTATCTACTCGAGCAGCCAGGCGGCTATTATGGCGTTAGTAGCGAATACGATTGTATCCAAAGTGGTGTTGGTGCAGAAACGCCATAGGAAGTTTCTCGAAAACAAGCAAAGCTAGCCTCATATGGGTCCCAGGATACTCAGGTGTCTCCGGGAACGAAGAGGCAGACATATTAGTCAATAAAGGATCGGAAAAGATCCCAATCGGACCGGAACCCATCTTGGGAATACCCAGCATCCTGGCAATCTCAAGCATGGAGGAACTGCTACAAAAACAGTCCATTAAAACATGGGAAGATGCGCCATGCGTGAGGCAATCAAAGCTCTACATAAAAGGTCCATCGAACAAAATGTTTGAAGAGATCCTGTTACTCAACAGACGGAACATCAAGACTGTGACTGGGCTCCTAACGGAACACAATCACCTGGACAGGCACATGGAGCTCATCGGGATCTCAGATAATCCCCTATGCAGATGGTGCCTGGAATATGACGAGACGTTGTCGCACATCCTCACTGAGTGCCCTGCTTTGGTGCACCAGACATCAACTTTGGGAGCATGATTCTGAATCCAGAGGAGATTCAGTTGAAGAAATTGCTGAATTTCGTGAGAGAAATCGGCATGGCTAGCTGATTTTCTCAGATCAACTGGGCGCACGATGGGCTCAAATGGAGAGGCTAACGTGCACGGGGTTCTTCGGAACCGGCCCACCTTGTGCGAAGAAAAAGAAGAAGTATCTAGTCGAAAGCGCTCTGCTACGATTTTCATAATGAAAATATTTTTGTACGAAACTCAAAATTCTTCCACTCCTGCTGTCCTTAGCTTTTGAGACTAAAAAGGTCCATGTTATTTTCTTTTTTTCAGTTTATATTTTCGTCGGATTGATTTTTGTTATAAAGTTTTTATTTTTCAATTTTTTCTGACTAAAATCTACTAATTGCTACCTACTGAATTTTGATTACTTTCAGAATACTCACTTACCCTCTTTCCTTCAACCATTAACTACTATAACTAGCTGGTAGAAGCGTCACCAAAAACTTATTTTTTATTCGTAACAAAAACTCATCAAAAGCAATTTAGATGTTCCAAACTTTAAAACTAACTATACAGACTTTCAACCCCTATTTCACTCCTTTAGGGATGGAATATCAAAAAAATATGCTTTAAAAATTTTAGCTTTTTGAGGTTTGATCTGGGCGTTGATCGTATATTAGTCATTCAATGAGTCAGGTAGCCAGGACATGTAATTATATATGTAAATATTACCTTAAACACGAGGTAGCTGCGGTGAACCGTTGAGGAGATCCCTCGACTGTCTTCTGTCTCCATCATCAGATTAATTCCAAACCTCCATTATGTTGTAGTGGTATCAGAACTTCATATGTGTTCAAAGTTTCATCAGAATCGGTTCACAGGTGTAAAATCAATAAATCATCCTCCATTTCTCTACCCTCAGGGCTGTAATTCCTTTTCAAATTCAATTGAGATCAACTTCCAGGCATACCCTATAGAATAAAGGAAGAATCATCTGAATCGGATAACCCAGTACAAAGTTATGCGTGGTAGAATTGGTTGAGAAGTAAAAATTCAGTGGACGAACCAAATTTATTCTCAACGTCAGTATTTTTTGAGACTATATAATTGAGATTGTGGTTATAATAGAAAGCCCACTGAAAAATAATGTGTTGGGAGTTCTAGAACGACAAAGGATTTTTCACTAAGACAATTTTTGGTAGGCCTATTGAGGGAAGATAAGAAACTGATTGAAGGTTGATTATATTTTTTTATTGTATATGTTTTTTGTATCTTTTCAGAAATATTCTGACCCTAAACAACTATCGAAAACATGTACGAGAAAAATTATTTCTCTAGTTAGGAATGAAAATATTGAAAAACATAAGATTGCCAAAAATGAACATATCTCTATTCGTTGATCGATTTTTCCTGAATTCGAATTGTCAAGGACTAAGCGGAGGGTTTGCTCATAGCACAGTGGTACAAAATAACGAAAAAGTGGAACTAATTCGGATTTTGGTGAAGTTTTCGTATACGCTCCCAACTTTAACAGGGTAAACGAAAGACCAGATAATCTTTTTTCAGAATTGCGGGTAATTATTGCGAAACATTTGCGCTCTTCAGCTCCTCAAAGCCGACGTTTTTCGGCGTCATACGTATACTTTTTCTTTCGAGTTCGATTAGCTCCAGAAAAAACAATTCCTGTGAAACTTGGGTGAAAAGGCAATCAAGGTATGTAGTTTTCATTTCATGTTACATAAGGTAAATTGGTCGATTATTTACTCAGTTATTCATAGTTATTTTCAGAGCTGTTATAAAAATGAACGTGCGTACATTTTCAACTTCCGTTAGACCTACGAAAATGTCCCACACCTCCCCGCTCTGAAGAAATATCTACTGGATGGCCTGAAGTCTCTATAAAACGTATCAAAAATTGGCTTGCTCATACTTGCACTTTTTTGAAATATCTAATTAATTGTGAGCCTCTGCAAGAGTGTATCAAAAACGCATCAATTAAATTTCGACCCATAATGAATAAAACACCTCATTATTTTGTAAAGAAATCGAGTTTTTTGCTAGAATGCGACTGTCTATATTATAAACAATATTTTAAGAAGATTTTTGGTACTGACTTTCCCAATTAAAGTTAAACATTCAAAAAGTCATCATTTGAAACATTTTATCTAAAACCAAAGTTTCCCTCCTGAAACCAACCCCGTTGCGACAAATTTTCCCATGGTTCTGGTGAGCTTTGAAAATAATTCAGAAAAAAGAAGGCTTGAATCTGATTTTTTTGTTTAACCACCCCTTCAAAAACACCCTTGTGAAGTTTTTTTTTTTTCCATGATTCTCAGCCTTAAGAATTCGGAAAAAAAGCTGAATGTTTTTTTCAACCACCCCTTAAAACCCCCTTGTGTAATTTTTTTCTATTTTTTCATGATTTTAGCCGCATTCCGCAGGAAAAAAAGACTCAGAACTGTTCTTTTTCAACCACCCCCTCTAAACTACCCCCCTTGTGGCATATATTTTTTTACTATTTTATTCATGATTTTTTAGAGCCAAATAGGCGATTGAGCAAAAAAAATTGATTAATTCCGTTTTTTTTCGTCATGAGAACCACTGTGTATAGGTAAGAAATGTATCTATTTTCAACCGACGAAATCAAAAAGGAGGAGGTTCTCTGGTCGACGAGTATATTTTTTTTTATGTATGACCGCACATAACTTTTTACAGACTAGTTCGATTTCGGTTAATTGTGTTTTCATTGGATAGGGTGTTCTTCGAAGTTGGTCCCATTTTACTCAAAAAGAAAGATCCTCCCCTAAGGGTAGCAAAATGGAGGATATTGATCGTTCACCCTCTGAATTTCGGTTCGTTAACCGATTCGATCAGGCATAACTTTGTACGAGGTTGTCCGATTTGGATAATCCTTTTTTCATCAGATAGTGTATACCTCATAGTTGATATTTGAATTTGGGATGAAATAATCCACCGCTATGGGTAGAAAAATGGGGGATGATTGATTTTTCTCTTGTGAACATTGGCATACATATATAGTTGACATTGACATATTGCTATTGTTATTATTTTTGTTCTCCTACATCCGTCATAATAATTACATTCTATGAAAACATGGAATTATATAAGAGGTGCTGAAATAAACTTATCAGAACTATCCAAAATAATTTATATTATATAACAATAAATAATTAAAGTAGATAATCATATTATTTAACTGTTAATAGTTGAAGTAAAGTGGGTAAGTAGTTTTTTCGGAATTAATCAAAAATTGAATAGGTAGTAATTAGTAGTTTTCAACCACAGAAAATTAATAAATAACAACTTTTTAACAAAAAATTGAACCGACGAAAAACGGAACTGAAGAGCAAAAATAAAATAAACCTTCACAGTCTTAATAACTAAGCTCTGTAACGATATATCTGTTACATTTCTTATTTATATGCTCTATGCTCGAGATTATTCTTAGCGACATCTAACCGTCGGTAATGGAACAATCATTACGGCTAAAAGAAGAAGAGCTGTCGCAAATGATCTGACAGGACGTGGATATTTAACACGATGCATGTGACATTCTCGTGCCTTCTCTGATCTTTCGGCAATTAAGATACATTGTTTTACTGAGGCTCGTCGGCCATTGAAGAGTAGAATATGCCATGTTGAAATAATTTATTGTATCAGAGCAATTTTCCTTTCTCCGCGAATATGATTCAAATCAGTGAATCGTGATATCAAGGAAGGTACGTACTGAGAACTTATGTTTGGATCGTAGACATTTTATATATGTGACATTCGAATAATTTTTGAGAGAACGTTAGATAATTCTTCACAAGGGAAGAATCTGAAATTATCTACGCATTTTTGGTTATGAAAACAGTAATTAGGTTTATTTTAGGTCAATCTGAATAAAAAATACAGTGTCGTTCACTATATATTTTTGAAGAATTCTGTCAGGATTACGAGTCCCAAATGTATATATTTTTTATGAGTTCTCATATATCTTTGGTATGGTTCCATATTTGGTAACAATAATCACCAAGCTGTGGTTTTGATGTGGTTGAAGTGATTTAATATGTATATTTCATGTATAAATTTGGTACTTGGAATTTGGAATTTTCTTTGAATTTTCAGAAACCTTTTTGAAGAAGCATTTGACGGCAGGTCAAACATTCATTCTCATATACGTTACTTGAATATCGCTGAAATTGAAGTCATTTTCGTGAATCAAATTCAACAAACTTGATTGTCTCAAATTCTGAATTTCAATTGTTGATAACGAAATATCTTGGCTGCTTAAGATCAGACATAAAGCAAAGATCAATTTTTGTTAATTCATAAGAATTATTAAAAATAGTTCTTCAATTTCAGTATTGGATATTATTCATTTGTATACTCGATTAATTTTAAGTAATAATCTCTTGATGAGATTACACTCAACTGTAACAACAATGAGTTGAGGAGTGCATTGAAAAGATTCCAAGTTTTAAGAAATAGAATTTTTTTTGTATATCAAACTCTGACACAAACAATATTGTTTTCATGTGTAATGAGAACACACTTGATAGACCAGAAGCTGATGATCGTGTTAACCTGATCGGTAGCCCAGCCGCTATAAGTACCTGATTTGGCCAATCTCCTGTGGAGTTTAGCTAAGTGCTAGACAAGGAGAAATACAATCGAGGTACATCGTCATCGAAAAAACCGACAGTTCAGCAAAACAATATTAGTTTTTTTTTACATTGGAATAAGAAAATAAATGGATTCGAATGTTCTGAATTTGGAGATGTAAATTTTTGTAAATAGATTATTATAAGTTGGTATTTGTTTTATTGTTGTAGTTATTCACAGAAGGAAAGTTAATTGATGTGCAATCATTATTGAATAAGGTTTTGAATTTTTCATCCTAGTTTAAATAAAAATTCTGGCGTCCATTCAAATTTACAATTTCTAAAACTTTGCTTGAAACATAAAAAATTTGAAACTATCAAAGCGGTCCAAAGAACTCCACACCGCTCTTCACTGAATAGTCTGGGCATTCTATTTCAACAAATAACTTGAACTTACATTACAGCTCCTAAACTAATGTGAGTAATTAATTTCGAGTCGGCGCCAAGCAGACAATCAACAAAGATCATTGAATTACTCAAAAAAAAATATCAAAATGTCACCGCGCTTCTCGATGCCATCATTTTACACTTTACTTAACTCATTTGCTTGTTTGTTTGGCGCCACCGACCCAAACTCAGTTCAAATTCAAATTCAAATTCTTTATTGACCATTTGTAGCCAAGCAGTGCTTGGATATGGCAAGTCATTTTACACTTAGTAGCACATTAATAATGCTATGGAAAACAGATTTAAAAAATCAATAAATTATTTTGAGAAAACAATAGTCATATAAGAACATACATAGGAGTAATAACATAAATTAAGTATTTTTACAATAATTCACAAATTCTTCAAGGCTATAGAAAGCATTCATTGTCAGCATTTTTTTAATTTTTTTCTTGAAGAGAGGGGACGATAATTCTTTTAAGTTATTTGGTATATAATTGTATAATGTGAGTCCATTATGTTGTGGTGATTTTGTAAAATATGTATGGTTGAATTTTTCGATGCGAAGGTTATCTTTTTTTCTTGTTTCATACCTGTGCCTGTCACCATTCTTAGCATAGCTATCTTTATCATTATGTATATATAGTTACATGTATTATCTATTTGTTCGATTCACATTATGTTATTATCGAGATGTATGCCTAAGAATTTTGTAGATTTTGATATTTCATGTTGGTTGTTATTTATGTTGAGATTGACTAGGTTTGGTTTATTACTGCGTGCGCTGTTGAATTGGATGAACATAGTTTTTTGTAGATTCACCACAAGATGGTTTCTTGTACACCATTCATAGAATTGGTTTACTACTGAGGTCACTTTCACATTAAGAGTCCGTCACTATTATTGTTGTATCGTCTGCATACATAAACACCTTCCCCCCTTCAATATAGTCAGGAAGGTCATTTATGGGTACAACAGGAATGAGAGTAGTCCTAAGATACTCCCTGAGGGTTCCTATACCTACATTATATTGGCTAGAGAGATCATTCTCAATTTTCACAAACAATTGCCGTTCCGTTACATAGGAAATTATCCAGTTCTTTATAGGGCCCCGCAATCCTAACCGTTCCGTTTTCTTTCAAGTATGCTTGGGTTCAGCGTATCGAAAGCCCGCGTTAAATCAAAAAATATACCAAGAACATATTCACCATTGTCAAGACTGTTATATATATATATATATATATATATATATATATATATATACTGGGTGACCTCGGTTGTTGCAGTTTGGGTTGATAACCCCTTTCTAAACCCGTGTTGACAATTCGAGAGAATGTTATATTTCTCCAAAAAATTTGTTAGGCGTATATAGATTCCTCTTTCGATTACTTTGGCTATTGGATTGCTCTATAATTTTCAATTTGTTGTGGGTCACCCTTCTTATATACTGGGGTGGTTTTTGATATTTTTAAGATATTTGGAAATTGACCAACTCTCATTGACATATTTATAATTTGACTGATATAGAAACTGAATTCATTCCGACAGGCTTTGATAAGTGCTGTTGGTATCTCGTCATATCCTAAGGAGGTTTTATTTTTCAAGTTTGAAATGATATCCATTACTTCGTTCTGGTCATATGGTTCGTAGAAGAATGAGTTACTATTAGTTCTGGGTAATGTGCAATTTTCAACACTAGGCATTTGAGCAGCATATTTATCATTTACTGAGTTTGCAAAGTAATCTGCGAATAAGTTTGCGATATGGCATTTATTTAGAATAATTTCGTTATTTAAGCAGATGGTGATTTCGTTATGGAAAACTTTCTTTTTATCTAGTTTCATGTTTACTAACTCCCATAATTTTTTTGTCGGGTTCTCAGCATTCAATATAAGGTCGCTTTAAATTTTTTTCTTTTCTGATTCAAACTTTTCATTCACGGTTTTTTCTGTTTTTTTATAGTAATCATGGATATTCTCATTATCCTGTTGCTTTCTAAGCCAGTTTAGGTGTTTCAATTCATTAAATTCACTTTTCAATTCTCGAGACATAATGAAATTTGTTTTTTTATCATTTGTATTTGGTTTTAATTTTTTTGAACGGATGTGTGATCTCGAAGCAATATCTCACGTGATCCCAAAACGACTTGTAGACTATATTTATATCGTCTGATGTCGATAAATTCAGTTACTTACATTAGTTTAGGAGCTCAGTTATCAAGACTAAGAAGATTTATTTTATATTTTGCTTTTCAATTCTGTTTTTCGTCGGTTTAATTTTTTGTTTATATGCTTTTATCAACTAAATACTCTATAATTTCAGCTACAATAAGAATTTTTTGAATTGGTTGAAAATTGCCCACCTCATGTGAATCACCTTTTTCAGTTGAAGAAAAATAACTGCTATTTTCAGCGCATCAGAAAAAATACCTAGAGAGAAACATTCATATCTCACATATCTCACATGTACTTCAAATGCATGATGTATTTTTAAGTTTCAAGAAAACGTCAAAAATAACATCAAAACGTTGAAAATAATATGGAATTCAGACCACTTCAATCGTCTTTGCTCTCGCTCTCAAATTGACTGTAATATACCTATTCATATTTTGTGTTGGTCCTGATTCACTGGCATTGATAAGTCATCAGAACATGTGAATTGAGGCTTTCTTTCAATTTGTGAAATTTTCGAGACCTATGAACTCTTTCACAGTTGTAAGTACGCCAGCGGTCGAATGCTAAATTTTGGCGGAGCTCTATGGTGCACTCGAGTTCAATGTGCTCCCATTTTACGAGATATACGCCATTTCCATTCATTTCTATATTCAGCCCCGTAGCAGGGTTTATCGTAGTACATAATTTCTTCCACAAATTACCCTCATGCATAAACCCGAACAGGATGAAGATAATAACTCGTTACTCCAAGAGACTTAGGTATAAGGTAACATGTAATATGCACATGGATTCTACTCACGGAAATCCAATTTACGATTCGGTGGATATTGTATTATATTTCGTTCTATGTTGAACTATGCGCATGTTGACGGAGATTTGTGTATGGTTTCCAATTTGATCTCGGGAAATGTTATAAATTGGAACTGCCAAGGTATTATAAGAATTGATTTTTCTCGACCCCCCGAGTGTTAAGAAATATTTTCTATTGTCACTGAAAATATGTGAACTATTCCCAGAATTATGTCATGTGTCGAAATTCAGTTCCATTTGGGAATATGTTCAACAAATCAGATTTGAAATCATCTGCGACTGAAAGATACATACTATCTCAAATAGCTCAAAATAAATGTTATAGCTTCCTGACTGACTGCCTCATTCATTCATGCCAAGACTACTTTCGAAAAAAACGGACAACTATCTCAATCGAGATGCAAATATTGAAGAAGGAAATGGTGTCTTCTGGAGATTTGTAGCCTCTATGAAGAGTGTCCTCAATAGCAATAGTGAAGAAGTACTTTAATAAATAATAGTTTAAAAAAACGTAAAAACACGCTTTTATAGAAAACCAGACTAAAAAAATAGAAAATAAGAAAACAATTTATTTTATTTAAAAAAAAGCGTGGGGTGCATGGTATCGCCTCGATGTGTAATGTACTATATAATTATTGATACCATGCACCCCACGCTTTTTTTCAAATAAAATAATTTTTATTCTTATTTTCTATTTTTTTAGTCTGGTTTTCTATGAAAGCGTGTTTTTTAGTTTTTTCTAACTATTATTCATTTCCTACTTCTAGTGTGGTTTATTTATAAAAATGTGTTTTTTTAATTTTTTTCAAACTATTATTTCTATTATTTTTTTGCAAATTAAAAAATGGAATAATCTTATCGAATCAGGTAACCATAATCTCCCACCCCAAAAACCCCCACATACCAATTTTGAATAGAATCCGACCATAATCACAAAACTCGGCCGCCATTTCAAAGCCGTCATCTTGAATTTTTCAATTTTCACAAAAAAATCATAATATTCGTCCCCAAAAACTCCCACATACCAATTTTGAATAGACTCAGACCATAATCACAAAACTCGTCCACCATTGTGGAGCCGCCATCTTGAATTTCCTAATTTTCACAAAAGAATCATGATTTCCGACCACGAAAACCCTCAGATACCAAATTTGAAGCGAATCGGACCATGATCCCAAACTCGGCGCCATTTTAAAGCCGCCATCTTGAATTTTCCAATTTTCACAAAAGAATCATAATATTCGACCCCAAAAACCCCTATATACCAATTTTGAATAGAATCAGACCATAATCACAAAACTCGTCCACCATTTCCACCATTTTGAAGCCGCCATCTTGAATTTTTCAATTCTGACAAAAGAATCATAATCTCCGACCACAAAAATCTTACCAATTTTGAAGCGAATCGGACCATAATCACAAAACTCGTACGCCATATTGGAGCCGCCATTTTGTTTTTTCTTCACACATAAATTTCTTAATTCATTGTCACCAGAATTATGTACACCTGCCAAATTTCAAATCATTCGGACGTCTGGAAGTGGGTCAAAATCGCGCCCAAAGGAGTCGGTTGCAAACAAACAAACAAACATACAAGTGAAGCTTATATAAAGCGTGTAAAAAGAGGAAACATTGAAAGTGTATATGATGAAGAAGTATCAAGATACGATATTGCGAACTCTCAAGACAAAAATAATTGTATCAATCAATATATGGCAGTCATTTATGGAAAATAAATTTTGAATGCTATTAAAAAAATTAAACCAAAAAAGTAAGTAGGCCCAGATAATATTCCTGCTTATATTTTCAAAGGATGCTCCGAATTTCTATTAGAGCCTCTTTAAATTATTTCCAACAGAATATTTGAAACGGGCATATACCCCAACAGGTAAGAATGTTAAAAAAATTGTTTGATTTGAAATAAAAGGAAAAAGAAATATGATAATAGAAGAACACCATGGTTCCATGAGTATGAGGTCAACGATAACTGAGCTGATCTGTGAATGGAGTACGAAAGATCAGGCTCACAAGATGTGATGTATACAGACTTTGAAAAGGCGTTTGACAAGATGAACCATGACATTCTGTTGAAGAAACTCAACAATATGGGAGTATCAGGTAACCTTCTGAATATTTGTAGTTCATATTTGATGAAAAGAAAGCATTATATAGTGTATAATGGTGTGAAGTCTACAACTTTCTCTGCAAATTCAGGTGTTTCCCAAGGATCAAATTTGGAAGCATCGCTGTTTTAATGCATGTTGAATGATATACCGAGTCCCTTGAAATACTCTTCTTGTCAATTATTTGCTTATGACCTGAAGCATTGTAGAAAGATTATTCGTGAGAGGATTGTAACAAGCTTCAATTGGACGTTGACAACTTAGTGCAATGGACATTGAAAAATTCATTACATTTCAACATAAAAAAAAATAATCTTCATCTTTTACCAGAAAAAAAAATTGCATTCTAAGCGATTATAAAATGAATAACTCGAACCTAGAAAAGAAAAAAAAAAGACCAGGTCATAACGATTGATAATAAATTGAATACCCACATAGATAATAAATACTGTTAATCGAGCCTTCAAGACTTTGAGCTTTATATTGAGGAATTCAAGCTAGTTCAAAAATACAAAAACATTTACATTATCTGTATAAAATCTACATTCAGTATACTTGAGTATCGTTCCCTTATTTGGAGCACTATTTACAATGAATATAAAAATAATATAGAGAAAGTTCAAAAACTATGTTTGCGATACCCCTTCACTACAAAACACATATCTATAGATTTGATATCACATAAATGGAACTGCTCAATTAATTCAATGTCAGTAAAATTGAAACTGAATGGAGTTGTCACAAATAAACACTAAATGAATACATAAAAAATTTCTAACAGAAAGCTGTACATGAATGAACACAAAACGGACATAGCAAATAATGAAAATATGATAAGTTCATAAATTTTCATCAAACGTTATCAGTTGGGGCTGAATTATTATCGGTAAGGTATTTGTTAACTGAATAGTAAGCTTCAGCAATTAAGATTTCTTTCATTTTATTTTTGAATATTCGTGAATTGAGAATTTTTGTTTTGTTGGGAAGCATATTGTATAGCTTAGCACCCATGTAGTGAGCACTCTTTTGGAATAAAGCTGTGGTATGAGGGGGTAAAATGATTGTATTGGAAGATTGTCGAGTTTGGCGAAATGACAACGTTTTTGTTATTATGTACAAGGACTAAGACATTGTATATATATAAAAAAACTTGGTAAAGTGAGAATTTTCATCTCTATGAAATGATTCCTATAAGATTATCTTTTTTTCAAATTTTTCATTATTCTTATTGCTGTTTTTCATTACACAAATGATGACTGCCAATCAGAAATAATTCCCCAGTAGATTAGGCCATCTGACATATAAGACATGAAACTTGCATGATAATCTATTTTTAAATCGTTTTCACACACTTGTCTTTTAGGAAGTGTACGTAGACAGTAGCAAGATCTGCTGAGTTTTATATTCGTGAATTCGATGTGTTCCCTCTATTCTCTATTTTCTTCTGTTTCTCAACACCTGACACAAATTCAGGTGAAAATTCTCCCAACAATCGGTTTTGTAATTTAGCTGATAAGCATCTAGATAGCACAGATGTATTTTTTGATAGCATTTCTGTATTCAAAAAGAAAATCATGTATAATTTAAAACTCCAATCTTTATTGTTCAACGGTCACATTTATAATATTTGTTCTATGTGGCACTCATATGTATTAGTAATTACGTAATGTATTGTGATCCGTAATTGGACTCAGTGTTTGTCGGTTGCAAATGAAATAAAATAAAAATAAAATTATATTTTCATGTGACTATACTCAAATTAAAAAAAAAATATAACCAAACTGGTTCTCTTTCCTTTCGTTAAAACTCCCAAATTTCACAAAAATATCAAAAATTGGAAAATTCAGATCCACAACACTTCTGGAATTACAAAAATCTATTGAAGAAAAGCACACGGTTCTTACTTGGGTTTCAGTATGTATATCCATGAAATAATAACTAATAATCTGTCACACTTTGTGACACAGACTCATGGTACAACCCCCCCCCCCTCACCCCTTTTCTCCTTTGTTTCTCTTACTATATTCCTGAAATTTGAAACATTGAATATGTCCACTCGAAGTTATCGAATGGTTTGTTTATCTTTCATGCATTTCAACTCTCTTTATTTATTTATTTATAAATACACTGTTCTACAGGATAAATCCCATCTACAGAACAGGAATCCAGGCAGGAATAGATATACATCATAATATAAAACAATAACATCATTCTGCGGAATCGTACATGCAGCAAATTATAGATATTAAATTTTTTGAAAAATTCGGATTTGATAAGAATTACTGAACAGTTAAATATAACTATCTGAGAGCATTTTGAGTTGTGGTTCGATAGCATATTGTGTACTGGTGAAAACTTAAGAATGCTTGTGCGTGCTGTTGGGAGATAAAATGTGCTGTTGAGTCGAGATGCAGTTCTTGGAATATGAAAATCTAGTTTTTCTATCAGAGCGCGACGATCTTTTTGACTATTGATGATTTTATATAAAAAAATCACTGAATTGCATTTAAGTCTACATTTAAACTCATTCATCCTGTGTCTCTCCAGGAGTTCATTTTGGGCAATACCTCTTGGTGGATAGGAGTCATATATTCTAAAGTTCGAAAACTTTAGGAAGCATCATTGTATTGATTCTATTTTGTTAACATGTAACTGATAGTGAGGATTCCATATTAGTGAAGCAAATTCAAGTTTAGATCTGATAAACATAAGTACACTGGATTGATTAGATTGAGTTCTAGAATATGAGCGGGACTTTATTTTTTTGGCAGCTTGTAAAGATCGGTTTTCATTATTATTAACATTGTTTATTATAAAAAAATAAAGTCCGGATTATATACTAGAACTCAATCTAAACATTCCTGTGTGGTTATGAAGAGGGTAAACATGCATGAAAGATAAACAACCTATTCTCGATAACTTCGAAGTCATACACCTACAATAACGTTCGTGCGATGCAAACGCAGGAATTCAAATAAAACAATTTGTAGGTGAATACTCATAGACATATATTACAGATATTTCTATATTGTGTTAAATAACGTGTTTTATTCGGAACCACATGTTTTTAATTGATTATTTCAGTCCATACATTTTATTATGTTGTTAAGTTAAATATGTCTCAAACTCCATATTTAAAATTTCAGTGTTTTTAACCTGATGATGACAAATACAATGTCGAAACGTCGCCAGACGAAATTTTACTTTCACTAATTGACTGAATCAGACCTTTATTCCGAGAAAGTGGAGAATAATATATATATATATATATATATATATATATATATATATATATATATATATATATATATATATATTGTTATGTAATAGTGTTTTGTAAAAACAATTGTAATATGATAATAGCTTTTTGTTATGAAATATTCATAGATAATTATTTTATCTCTGTATGATATATTGTGATGTTATAATAATTGCTAGCTAACGTCACTGTTTTCTCGTCACGTTGCTGCCAATTGTTATTACCCTTTTTAACTATGACTAAACTCAGTTGGTACGCCTTTCGTCTCAGATAGCCGGTCCTGGAAATAGAGCCACTGCCTGGTCTCGATGTTTATCTCAACTCAGTGTTTATAAGAGAAATATGATCATATCATTGTGGAAAATAAACTAGGAAGTATCGAAAAATAATTATTTCCTTTATTCAGGAAACTTATATTTACCTGGCCTACGGAAGATAACTTATACTATGATCAGACAGATTTTATAGACAATAATGAAAACAGTGATGGATAGAGTATTCATAACCTCACTTTTTCATTGGGGTTGGAAGAATTTTTTTATAGTTCAATACCCAAAATAAAATAGAGTTCTTCAGATATACGAGTTATGTTGTAAAGTGATTCAGTTTGTGATGCACTAAAAAGTTTATACCTGGAGCTGGAACTGTCGCTGTTATAATATATGCCAATAATATGAAATTCTCCTTCATACACTACTCTCAGGGACTCTCCATTACAAAAGGAACCATACGAATCCCAGAAATCAGCTTGGAATCAGTTTTATGTGGAGTACTATGTAATCTTGTTTTTTCCTATTTTATTTTTGTCGAAATTCTCTCGAGGTTGAATTGGTTAGTTTATATAGACAAAATACCTTGTATTCGTGGAAATCTTCAAAGGAATCTCTCATCAAATTTTGTACGTGGCGTCCTTTCTTAAAAAAAATTTAATCTCTCTCTGGCTTTGTTTTTTCATCCCCTGGATACCATTTCTGTTTTGTCCATATTATTTGAATTTTCAAACTCGCGCACTTTCTCGTCACATTATCACTATTTTGGGGTTATTTGAAAAAACTTATGAACTAAAATATTTTACCTTTCTTGAAAACTATATACAATATTTGATAATAATTGTCTTTGACATTTCACAGTTCTTATTTTTCCACAATTTCAAATCTAGTTAGAAGCTTGATTGTTTTTGCTACAATTTCATATACTGTATGTTTCAAGCTTATAATTTCGTTGATCACATTTAATTCAGAATGATTTTGTGAATCTAGCTTTTTTATTGTATTTTGAACAATTATAGGTTGTAATCATTTTGACAATGTAGGAAAATGATTGCATTATAGTATTCCAGGCTTTGTAAATGAAATAGAATCTCAAAAATATGTAAAACAAAATCTCATGAACTACTAAGTATTAAGTAATTATTATTTTTGTGGTTTTTTTTATGAAATATATTTATTTTTTCCTTTTAAAATATATTACCGGTTATATATATATATATATATATATATATATAAATATATACAGAGTGGCCACTTTTTTAATGGGATTGTATTGGTAACTTTTAAACCATAAGAGTTAGAAGGTCGGTCAAATGGAGAAAAAGTTGCATTCATAGAAGCCTTGTCAAGCAGTTTGAACAATTCGAGATTATCAGAGCCGGTTATTGAGATATCATAAGAAAAGTAAATTCTGTCATTTTGATTTTTCTTTTTTTCCCACTTTATTTCGAATATTATCAAAAAATGTCACAGTTATTTTTCATTTGACAGTAAATTATCCTCATTTTGACATAATCAGATTTTGTATCCAACGTTTCGTACGCTCTGGGCCACCCTCAACCTAATTTTTTTCAATACGGACCCGCATATTTTATGACACTTTTCGAAATAACTTTTAACGCTCAATTCAACGATATATCATACAATGTCATTCAAAGTTGATTTTCAGGTGATTTTGACCCTTATCCAAATTTCTTTGGGTCGGATCTGTATTACATTTAGGTACCTTTAGTTTAATTAACAACATGCAATACATTTCGATAAGAAAATCAACTTACTCATCTTCAACTGAATGGAACGTAACAGAATCAAAGCAAGAAACAAGTAATAATTATTTACAAATTTCAAGAGGTGAAAAACCTAATTCATAATAATTAAACGAAACTATAATTTAATGAAAGAAAAATCAAATGATTATTCGAAAGTAAATGATGAACATTAATGAAGTAAGTGTTCGAAATGTCCACCATTTTGTAAAATGCACTTTGCGGTTCTGGAACCCATACTTCTTATACATTTGCTTATTTCGTCTCCTTGAATACCTTCCAATACATTCTCAATCTTCTCGCGAGGAGTCATTATTGTTGGATTTGTCATTTGTTCCGTTGAAACAAATTACAGAATCGAACTTTATCTTAAGATCATTACGATATAATTTTTGCAAGGCTTGGTATTCAAATTTAAAATCATTGTATTCGCGCCTCTTGACTATTTTATTAACAGCAGTTTTTGATAAATTGCATTCACTGGCCACAGGTCTCGATTTTTTTTCTGGGTTCAATTGAATTTGGGTCAGAACATTGATATCGTTGATAGACTTGTTTTTTCTTACATACACACAACTCTAGGTTTATTGAATGTATTATTTTCAAGTAGTAGGCCGTGGATAAAAAAGAACATAACAAGAAATGTCATATTATTTGTCACTTCGTTTATTATTGTGTCACAAGAACTTGTCATTAAATACTTTTCTGAGTAATTTCAATTCAACTTATTCGATATGGTAAGATACACAAATGAAGAGAAGAGAGATATGTACGAAGTGTACATAAAACTAGATAGAAATTTGTTCAAAGCACAACAAAGGTATGGTGAATTATATCCTGAAAGAACAACACCAAATATTAAAATGTTTCGACGTTTATCTACAACGTTACTTGCACATAATCCATTCATCAAACCTAGAGGTCCTTATGTTCGACGAAACGAGCCTATCAATGACATCAATGTTCTGGCCCAAATTCGAATGAATCCAGGAATAGGATCGAGAACTATGGCCAGTGAATGCAATTTATCAAAAAGTGCTGTTAATAAAATACTCAAGAGACACGGATACCATGACTATAAATACCAAGCCGTGCAAAAACTATATCGCAATGATCCTGAGAGAAGGTTGCAATTCTGTAATTGGTTTCAACGGAAGGTGCGGATTAACAACAATTTTGCGCACAATATCATTTGGGGGGACGAAACGACATTAACAAATTCTGGCATGTTCAATCGAAGGAACAAACATTTTTATGCCACAGAAAATCCTCACTTAATTCATGAAGTTAGACATCAATATCGTTTTTCTTTGAACATATGGTGCGGTTTGTTGAATAATAAATTACTGGGACCCTATTTTATTGACGGCAGCCTAACCGGAGCAAAATATGTAGAAATTATAGAAGAAATGTTGGATGATCTTCCTATACGGTATCGGCTTAATAGTCCATGGTTCCAACAAGACGGATGTGGTCCACACAACTCAAGAATAGTCACAGACTATCTAAATCGAACTTTTCCCGATTCATGGATTGGAACAAGAGGTCCAGTAGCATGCCCTGACAGATCTCCGGATTTGAATCCGCTGGATTTTTATTTGTGGGGATATCTCAAAAATAAAATTTATGATACTACGAACCCGACAATAGAGATTCTTCGCGAGAAGATTGAGAATGTATTGGAAGGTATTCAAGGAGACGAAATAAGCAAATGTATAAGAAGTATGGGTTCCAGAACCGCAAAGTGCATTTTACAAAATGGTGGACATTTCGAACACTTACTTCATTGATGTTCATCATTTACTTTCGAATAATCATTTGATTTTTCTTTCATTAAATGATAGTTTCGTTTAATTATTATGAATTAGGTTTTTTACCTCTTGAAATTTGTAAATAATTATTACTTGTTTCTTGCTTTGATTCTGTTACGTTCCATTCAGTTTAAGATGAGTAAGTCGATTTTCTTATCGAAATGTATTGCATGTTGTTAATTAAACTAAAGGTACAGATCCGACCCAAAGAAATTTGGATAAGGGTCAAAATCACCTGAAAATCAACTTTGAATGACATTGTATGAATTATCGTTGTATTTAGCGTTGAAAGTTATTTCAAAAAGTGTCATAAAATATGTAGGTCCGTATTGAAAAAAATGAGGTTGAGGGTGGCCCAGAGCGTACGAAACGTTGGATACAAAATCTGATTATGTCAAAATGAGGATAATTTACTGTCGAATAAAAAACTCTCGTGACATTTTTTGATAATATTCGAAATAAAGTGGGAAAAAAAGAAAAATCAAAATGACAGAATTTACTTTTCTTATGATATCTCAATAACCGGCTCTGATAATCTCGAATTGTTCAAACTGCTTGACATATATATGAATATATATATATATACATATATATTCATATATATATATATATAAATTGTAAGTTTCTGAACCATTTAGATATATTTTTTAACTGTTGAAAAAAAGAAGGAGCTTCTCTAGTCGACGCGTATATTTTTTTTTTTTTATTTATGTATGATTACGCATAACATGAGTAGTTCGATTCCGATTATTCTTTTTTATTAGATACGGCATACTTCAGAGTTGGTCCCATTTGAAATTGAAAAAAAAATGTTACCTAAGGGTATAACCGTAGGGGATATTTATCGTTCATCCACTGATTTTTCACCCGTTAACCACTCATTACTTTTTACTCCGATTAAGATAATTTTTTTTTATTGAACTTCAGAGTTGCTCATTTTTCGATTTGAAAAGAAATAATCCACCCCTGAGGGTAGATAAATAGGTGATTATCAATTTTTCATCTGTGAACCAATTCTGTTGTAACTTGGCACACATATATGTAGTTCTGATAACACTACAATATAATGGATACCTGGAGTCAATTGGGTAGGTAGTCATGAATGGATTTTAGCCACAAAAAAGTAAAAAATGAAAACTTTTTAACAAAGAATTAAACCTACGAAAACATAAACTGAAAAGCAATACATAAGATCAACCTTCTCAATAATAACTGAACTCCCAAACTAACGTGAGTAGCAATCAACGAAGATAATCAAATGTATTAAAAAAATTATCAAAACGCCGCCATGCATCCCGCTGCCATCATTTTACGCTTTACCTAATTCAATTGCATATTTGTAAATGACATCAACTTTCGATTTTCAAATAGGACAACCTGTAATTCATTACATTTTTGAAATCTCTGTAATTATCTGAATCCAATGATACCTCATAGTTGGTATTTCATTTGTCAGAACACCCATTTTATTTTTCGATCTAGAGAGCCATGAACCAAAATAATGCTACACTATCGCATTTTCGATTCAGATAGTGTTGTGGTTCGAAATACGTGCGAAAAAAGTTAAACAAAACGTTTTTTAAATCGAAACTTCATTTTTTCAAATGGTTCCATAATGGTCCTCTGACGTCATTCGAAAGTACCATCGATACCCAATACGAACACAATATTGTAGTTACGTGCAGTAAACTGTGTCCACCATTGTTTTGGAAGATTATTGTTCGGGAATTCAAAATATCTATGTTCATTTATTGCTCCTTCGATTTTAAAGAATCCCAATAGGTTATCGGCTACTACTGCACACCAAATATTTATTTTGAATGAATATTGAGTTCCGTTTCGATGATTGAAAATACCTTTCCTGGTAAATGTTGTTTTATCCATGAACAATATTTTATTAATGAATCTAGCATCATTTTCATGTTTGCCGATAATCCAATTACAGAACTCTAATCTTTTTTGGTGATAACCAGCACGAAGTTTTTGCACTTTGACCAAATGAAATGGATGAAGTTTCTGTATCTTACATATCCTGTGAACACATGATTTGGATAGATTTTCTGCAAAACCAATTCTTCGAACGCTCATTGAGGGGTCATGACATACATTTCCGAGAACCCTTTCTTCTGCACGTACATTTCTGGCTGACCTTTGTCTTTTTGTTGATTTCATATTGGTAGTGAAAGACCCATTTTCACTCAACCTTCGATAAAAGGAACTGAATATCCTTTTACTTGGTTGTCGCCTATTCGGATATCATTCTTCATATTTCCACAAGGAAACCCATGAATTTTCACGACACAAACCATGCCATGCCAAAATGCATATCTGTAAGCTCACCAAAGGAAAAATTTTGAATTCTGGAACAAGTTCTTCCAAGGAACTATATTTATTACTCTGTCCAAATGGTTTTGTTGTGCTTTAATCTTTTCAATCTGATTCTTTCAATAAGTGTGACATGATCTTCTTATTACCCATTTCCATAGGAGAAATGTTAACATTATTCCAATATTATGGTGAATCATTTGGAAAAAAATGCACCTCAAAAATGCATTTCTGTTTGAAATAATAGGGTGGGAATTCAATGCAGAATCTGTTTCATAAACATAAGTACAATACAATAAAAAAATCGTAAACATGTATTTTTAATCAAACTTCATTTTATACATTTTTTACTAAAAATGTATCAGTCTCGTGGGATGTGAGGTGGGAGAAGAAACTATGATACTCTTCTGCACGTCATTGTGACAACTGATTTCTTCCCAAAATAGAGCATTCATTGGAGGAAAGCATACTCTCAAGTTAAATTGTATTTTTTTTAAAACTATGAAAGTTACGTGAAAAATGTCTTAATTTTCCAGTTTCAACACCCTGTATCTCTGCAAGAAAGTAGCTTTGTGAGAAAATGCATGTAGAAGTGTCAATTCGTAATTTGAACCAGTAATTAGGATTGTAAAATTCACTTCAGCCGAACAATTTTTACACGCTTTATATTAGCTTCACTTGTATGTTTGTAACCGACTCCTTTGGACTTGATTTTCACCCACTTTTAGACGTCCGAATGATTTGGAATTTGGCAGGTATACAGAATTCCGGTGACAATGCATCAAGATATTTTTGTGTGAAAAAAAAAACAAAATGGCGGCTCCAATATGGTGGACGAGTTTTGTGATTATGGTCCGATTCGCTTCAAAATTAGTATCTGGGGGTTTTCGTGGTCGGAGATTATGATTCTTTTGTTAAAATTGAAAAATTCTAGATGACGGCTCCAAAATGGTGGACGAGTTTTGTGATTATGGTCCGATTCTGTTCAAAATTGGTATGTGAGGGTTTTTGAAGTCGAATATTATGATTCTTCCGTGAAAATTGAAAAATTCAAGATGGCTGCTCCAAAATAGTGGACGAGTTTTGTGATTATGGTCCGATTCTATTCAAAATTGGTATGTGGGGGTTTTTGTAGGCGAGTATTATGATTCTTTCGTGAAAATTGAAAAATTCAAGATGGCTGCTCCAAAATGGGGCGGTTTTTGATTATTCCGATTTTATTCAAAAGGGGGTTTTGGGAAAAAAAATTCTAAAGGGGCTGTATATATTGACAACGTTAAAATCTTTGAATGACTTCCAAAATCGAGATTTGACTATCAATACAGCTGTACACATTAATGATTTGGAAAGTAATTACAGTTACTTATAGTAATCACGGGATTAATAGTAGATTAGAACAAATAATAGTTTAAAAAAATAAAAAACACACGCTTTTAATTTAAAAAAAAAAAAAAAGAAAAAAAATAATTTACGGAAAAATGAAAAATTTTTAAAAAAAAAAAAAATAAAAAAAATTTAAAAAAAAAAAAAAAAAAAAAAAAAAAATTTTCGATAAATATAAATTAATAATAATTTAAATAAGAAAAAAAATTATTTTATTTGAAAAAAAAGCGTGGGGTGCTTGATCTTAATCTTGAAAAGCACCCCACGTTTTTTTTATATAAAATACATTTTTTTCTTATTCACATTAATTTATATTTATTAAAAATTTTTAAACTATTCCTAATTCAAATTTATTAAAGTTTATTTTCGATTTTTTCTGTTTGGTTTTCTATAAAACCGTGCTTTTTAGTTTTTTTAAAGTATCATTTAATTACTTTCTAGTTCGTTTTTTTATGAAAAGCGTGTTTTTTAGTTTTTTTAAACTATTATTCATTGCATTACTGGAATGCTTGTATTCATAAAAGCGCAATTAATTAAGGACTCAATATACTATAATGGACGTAAAATGTATAATCATATACCCAAAGAGATAAGAGAGATTGTTCAATGTGATTACTTCAGACATGCCCTGAAAGAACTGTTCTTCTCCAGACCATATTATAGTATACAGGAGTTTTTTGAAGAGGATTTTCAGTAACAAATAATAAAATAGAATATATTTAAGATCTATTTTTCATTTTTCATCTCTAAATCTATCTTGCGGCATATTTTTTTTCTATAAGAAATAATAAATTTATACAATCCCCTCGATTTTCCATCCAATATCAATATTTTTATATTTCTTTTGTTCTTACCTATATGTTTACCATCATATCTCTTGAATTCCGACATTTTTATTTTTATTATTATGTAAATGCTTTGTCTACAAAATTTATATTTTTTTTGACATTAAAGTATATTTATTCAAACAAATTTAAATAATTTTCTCAAAATTGAGTGAGGATTGCGGAGAATGGATAATTTTTCTGGTTTCACCAGTGGCGTAACCAGTGAGAGAGAAAGGGACCATGGTACTGTTTTTGTACGCCACTGGTGGCAACTGAAAATCTGCTTTTTTCAAAATGAAGCCCTTACTAAACGAAATTATTTCTTCAAATGTAATTGAAAATTTTTCAAAACTGGAAGTTACGAATAAAAAATACTATTAATTTTCCATATTCAACAACCTGTATCTCTGCAACGAACGACATTTGACAAAAAAGATATTGGGAAAGTCCCATTTATTTTTCGAAGGGAATCTTCCGTTTCAATTCGGTACCATAGTTTCGGGACACCGATAAAATTCACTTCTGCGTCAGAATGCGAACAACGCTTTGAATTTGCGACCTTGATGAGAACAAAAATTACGAAAAGAAAATTAAAAGTCTCTGATTTTTTCTAAATTCTCAGATATCTAGATATTTTGACTAGATTGTCCATTTGATATCAGTTTCAGGTTTTTGAAGCGGCCTAGAATTCAACAATGATGATAATCATCACACAAAAGAGTGTCACTAGTTCTCCATATGTTCATTAGAGTTATAGTTATTCTAATCCCAATTGGAACGGCAATAAAAATAAGAGCACTACGAGGAGTGTTCATATGCTCTGCCCGGCAAATGGGAAATTTATATACTACCACTGTTTTTACTTTCAAAGCGTTCCTGGTACAATCATAAAGAAGTTAAGTGGTGTGCCTCTAGTTGCCCAGATTATTAGTAAAGGCGCTATCGAATATATTTGAGGAATGAAGGCTCGGCTAGCTGGATCAAACATCTGTTATCTGAAGCCGCATGATTTACCCAGTTCACAATATCCCTTAATCAGTGCCCTGTGTTGGTGAGGTTAGGAATTATCCATTGAAAATAGTTTCATCAAAATGGCTTTCTGGAGACCTTTTGAAACAAATAATATAATTCAGTTGAGATAACATGTGTCTACTTTTACATGGGGTGATCAATTGCTATGGTTGTAAGGATAAGTAACTGAAAAAATATCACTGGAAAATAAAATACCGATGCCTATGTCAAGGCGGCAATTGGAAAGATAAATCCCTCACGAAACTTTTTATGTTGGTCCAATTGGGATTAGAAATACTATACCACAGAACATATAGTCGCAATATTATATTGGTGGGGGGAGGTCCAGAAGTGCCTCAAATATTCTACCACAAATCATGGATTCGACTTTCTGGTGTCGTGGTAGATGGACGTCTACCACGCGGGCAGAAAGTCAGGTTAATGTTAGTTTTTGTACAGCCGTTCCACGTGCATAGCAAAGTTATTAATTATTGTTGTGAAAGTTCTGGGCATTCGTGGTATCATTTCGAGTAAGACAATCCCGTTGGCCCACTGAAGGAGGGTCGAATTTGTGGGTATAGTCCCCGTTTACTGGTATATTATCCAGTATTGGATAAACCATAGAAAACAAGCAAGCAAGCAAGCTACCACAAATCATTGTTCGTTCTAACAAAAAAAATGCCATCTCCATTCACCCCCCACTTTTTCATTAGTTTTTTGATTCCACCTCAAATATTCGCAGAACCGCAATCTTTCTACGTTAGAAACAAACGACTCCGAAATTTCCGACGATGCGTCAACGTCGCGAGTTTGGGAAACCGGTTTTTTTAGAAATAAAAAACAACAAGAAGTTAAAGTCAACCCGGGGGTTACTGAATCACGCTCCATCTTACCGACTTTATAAGACAGCCAAGTCAAACAAAGTTCTTGTAGCAAGGAACGTTGCATCCAAAATTTTCGCAACCAAGGAGAATGCTAATGAGGGGGGGATGGGAGTCTGATTTAACATGAGAACCGGATTTGATGTTGTTTGTTCAACCTGGAAGATCGAAAGGTTTGCACAGGAGGAGATTAATAAGGTTAAAACACGTGTGAAATTGGCGACTCACCTCGAATTACCGGTTAAAACATTATTTTTCCCGAGGAAGGGCTGTAATCACTCAATAACCCAATGATTATGGAAAGTATAACATCGTGGTATTCATGTTCCTTGATTCAACTGTGGAATTTCTTGGTTGAGAAAAAATATGAGTCAACTTGAAGTATCTGATGAGTCCCATTCTTCAAATGGCAGTATTCAGTTAGCGCGTAAAATATGGAAACGATGAAGATATCTTTTACACCCCGTGGAATACAATAACAAAATTTTTGGTTATATATATTAGATGGACCAGCGATATCAAATTTTATATTTCCGACATTGCCAAATGTACAGTTTCTGAATAACGAACAATATGTTTTTTTAAATGGGACAACCCGTATATCTTAAATTTTTTTACAGTTTTTTATTGCCGATGCCACATACAAACTTGCCAAATGTAGAGTAGATTTCTGAGATATACGAACAAAAAGTTCAGTTTCAAATGGGACAACCCGTATATTTTACAGTTTTCTGTTACAGTTTGTCATTGCCGATGCAGCATACAAACTGTTAATAGCCACTATTGACCATTAATTTGAGAAATCAGGAGAAACATTTCTATTTTGTGCTTGATATTGCAATATAGACAGAAAAAAATACCTGAAGAAAAAAAAACTTAAAGGAGATGTTCAATATAACCTCGTTGTCTTTGGAAACAGAAATCCATTTGGAATGAAAATTCATCCAAGACTTTTCTAATCGTTTCCGGAGAAATTAGTGCTATCTCCTCTGTAATTCTGCCAAATAACCCCACAAAAAAATAATCTGGAGATTTGCTGGTCATTCGATAGCTCCTCTCCTTCCAATTCAACGATTTGGAAATATAATGTCGGAAAATTCACGAACGCTTCGAAGATAATGAGGAGGCGCTCCATCGTACTGAATCTAAATTGATATAATCACGATATGAGGGTTTTCATCATCAGGAAAGAGTCCGGGTAATTT